>VYZW01038103.1:0-119355 GCA_013401315.1 Balaeniceps rex
TGCTTAGTTGCCGAGTGGGGCTAAACCACGACAGGGTGGGAAACACGCACCAGAAGAGCAGACACTCATAAAATCACCAGTGTTTGGCTTTCTTGGACAACAAGAGGCCACAGGGCCATTCTGCAGGTCCTCGATGATGAACTATGAATGATGAGATACAAATTGCCCTCTGTGGTGCACATCTCTCAGATTGCTGTTACACAGCAGTAAAATCCATTTAAAAGGTCTTTCCTTCCCTCCATGCTCCCCACCTCCATTCCTCGGTCCTGTTTGCAGGAGGGTGCTCCCCATCCCAGATGCTTTCAGTGCTCTCAGAACAGCCTCCATGTTGCATCTGCAGCATTGAGGTGACAGCAAAGTGGACCAAGGGGAGAGGTGGACAAGTACCTCCACAGCTGCCTTCACTGCTGAAGGGAGTGTTTATGTCATGACATCCTTGATCTCCTTAGGTCTCTTTTTCCTATTTTTCTGTGTAAGTTTGTGTTTCTTTTCTTGAAGACCTTCCAGTTCCCACCCCACAAACTCCTCTTGCATTTTTTATCTCCTTCCATTCATTATAAACATCAGCACAGAAATAATTTTGACAAAACTTGTTTCATTAGACTTTGGAGTGAATTCTTCAGGGAGTTTGAAAAAACAGACAATTTGTAATTTGAAGCCACTCTTCAAGGCTGGCCTAAGACTGAATCATAGAATCACAGAATGGTTTGGGTTGGAAGGGACCTTAAAGATCAGCTAGTTCCACCCCCCGCTGCCATGGGCAGGGACACCTTCCACTAGACCAGGTTGCTCAAAGCCCCATCCAACCTGGCCTTGAACACTTCCGGGGATGAGGCATCCACAACTTCTCTGGGCAACCTGTTCCAGTGCCTCACCACCCCCATAGTGAAGAATTTCCTCCTTATATATAATCTAAATCTACCCTCTTCCAGTTGAAAGCCGTTACCCCTTGTCCTATCACTACATGCCCTTGTAAAAAGTCCCTCCATCTTTCTCGTAGGCCCCCTTCAGGTACTGGAAGGCTGCTATAAGGTCTCCCTGGAGCTTTCTCTAGGATGAAGAACCCCAACTCTCTCAGCCTGTCTTCACAGGAGAGGTGCTCCAGCCCTCTGATCATCTCTGTGGCCCTCCTCTGGACTCGCTCCAACAGGTCCATGCCCGTCTTATGTTGGGGGCCCCAGAGCTGAACACAATACTCCAGGTGGGGTCTCACAAGAGCAGAGCAGAGGGGGAGAGTCACCTCCCTCAACTTGCTGGTCACGCTTCTTTTGATGCAGCCTAGGATACAGTTGGCTTCCTGGGCTGCAAGCACACGTTGCCAGCTCATGTTGAGCTTCTCATCAACCAACATCCCCAAGTCCTTCTCCTCAGGGCTGCTCTCAATCCATTCTCTGCCCAGCCTGTATTTGTGCTTGGGACTTCCCTGACCCATGTGCAGGACCTCGCACTTGGCCTTGTTGAACTTCATGAGGTTTGCATGGGCCCACCTCTCAAGCCTGTCAGGGTCCCTCTGGATGGCATCCCTTCCCTCCAGTGTGTTGACGGCACCACACAGCTTGGTGTTGTCAGCAAACTTGCTGAGGGTGCACTCAATCCCACTGTCCATGTCGCCGATAAGGATGTTAAACAGTGCCGGTCCCAATACCGACCCCTGAGGAACACCGCTTGTCATTGGTCTCCACTTGGACATTGAGCCATTGACTGCAACTCTTTGAGTGTGACCATCCAGCAATTCCTTATCCACTGAGTGGTCCATCTATCAAATCCATGTCTCTCTAATTTAGAGACAAGGATGTTGTGTGGGACAGTGTCAAATGCTTTGCACGAGTCCAGGTAGATGACGTCAGTTGCTCTTCCCTTATCCACCAACAATGTAACCCCATCGCAGAAGGCCACCAAATTTGCCAGGCACGATTTGCCCTTAGTGAAGCCATGTTGGCTATCACCAATCACCTCCTTATTTTCCATGTGCCTTAGCATAGTTTCCAGGAGGATCTGCTCCTTGATCTTGCCGGGCACAGAGGTGAGACTGAAGGAAGGACTGAGGCTGTCCTGCTCTCTGATTGAGTTGCTTCCATCTCCCAGTTTCTCAATCACATTGTGTGGAGATGGTTAAAATCCCGGGCTGATAAACAGACTGCTGAAGAATGTTTTTTTCACTTTGCCAGGCAGCGGAGAAAAGGCTCTCCTGACGCTCCTGGTGCCACGCAGCGCCGTGCTGCACCGCTCTGTCAATGCACTTAGTGGGCTTTTGGGAACAAAGCATAAATATTTCAGAAGGGTGCTTTAATAAGTGTTTGTTTGCTCAAAAGCTGTTGATTCCTTCTTTGGTAGTTGCTATGGCAAAACACGTTGATTTAAACAGGAATAATGCACACAAACTGGAGAGATTCACTCCTCATGTCTGTATATATGTTAGCTCTTGAAACCCATCTCACCAGCAAAAGGGACGGCTCTGAGAAGGTGGCGATGCAGCTCTGGATGTGGCTTCAGCCAGGCAGGCTCTTCAGTGGTTCACCCCCAGCAAAATACTGCTTTAACCCACAAATTCCATTCATCCCACTTTGAAAGTGAGGTTTGCCGAGTGGCCTGAAGAGTGGTGTGATCTCTCTCGTGCCCCTGCCATCTCCACTGCTTCTCCTCTGCTGCTGGAGGAGGACCTCTCTGGCCATAGCAGCATGGCTGGGCATAAGCATGGCCTTGGGGATGCTCCTTACAGATAATGAAGACAACCCCAGTGTTTACCACCATTAAAATCATCCACATACTCCTTTTTGGCCTAAAGAATAGGGCTAAAGTGGGAGGGGATTTTTTTGGGACAGTCTGGACAAAGGATTCTGCTACATTTGCTGCAATATGAGCAATAAGCCACAATGCGTTTCCACTGTTTGCCTGCTGCAGAGTAGCAAAACAAGCACAAAGCACCAGCAAAGCGCGACATGCTCCAAGTCTGCCAAGGCCAAGAGCATCGTTCCAGCCACATGCAGCAAATAAACAATGAGTGCAACTGAGTCAACAAGGCCAACACAGAGAAGGGAGAAAGCCACCACAGCTCCCTGCAGCCCTCTGACCCATCACCCTGCTGCGAGGGTGGGAAGGTGGATTTTGATCAGAGCGTGATTCTTCTTCCCCAGGTGCGGAGGGCGAGAAAGCCGTGAGCCGACTGTCAGTGTTCCTAGGCAGCTCTTCGTGCAGCTCCTGGAGAAAGGCCACTGAAGAGCTCTGCTCTGGCAGGTCTCATTCCCCACTGGGAGAGGGCCCTGCAGATTTCATTTATTTTGCAGTACTTTGCAAGTGGTGCCCACAGGTCAGAGCCGCCGGGCTGGGAGGAGGCTGGGCTCTCGTCTGACTGCGTGCTCTATGTCCTTCCTTGCGCAGGACCCAAGCTCCACACAGATTTAGGTTTTCCAAGTTCAAACGACTAATAAACACCTGCCTCCCCTCCTCACAGCCCTGCGGTGGGGCTGGGCTGAGCTGTGCAGCGGAGCTATTTGAAGCTTGGTGTTACTGTGCACTCGCCCTATGCTCAGACCATGAAGTGATCTCAGAGGACACATAGTTGTGTCCATCTCCAAGACTTTAAATATCAGAGTTTTAAACCTCTGAAGTAAATCCTCTCCTCCAACCCTTCTGGCTCGAGAGGCTCATCATTAAGAGCCCCAACTTTTAAGTACTGAGTCTCTGCTAGCACCTTCTTATTTACTATTCTCCGCGTTCACACTGTGGTATTGAAGACAGTGATGCATGTTGGGGCTCAGCTGTCATGCCCAGGTAAAAATGAGGCATAAAGTTTCATGAACCAGCCTTCTGCCTACCTGAATGTAAACGGCCCCTGCATATCCAGAGTACCCCAGGAGTCTGAGAGACAGGCAGCGTTTTTCTGCATACTTTCCCTGTGATGTAGATGATGTGCTATTTCAGCTCAGAATTAATACTACAATTAGACTGATTGGGGCTTTAATAGCATCGCTGGACTATGAACTTTTGAAGCACGCTGTGGGCACTAAGATATCAGGGTAACAAGCGCAGCTATTATTGTTGTTGTTGTTCTTCCATTGCCAAGAAACCCTCGTGAGACCGGGACTCCTCCAGGAGGGCACTATGCCAACGCCAGGTAAATCTGGCGCTGCTGCCAGCCTAAGTGCGGGCAGCCAGGGCAGAGCACAACCAAGAGAGAAGCAGCAGATAAAGGCAGGGACTGAATATATTTCCCTCCACTCTGGCCCATGGCTCTTCATATAATGGGCTTTTTTTGTTGCGGAAAGATCAGGAAGCACAGCACAGGACCCAGCACAGCAGCATGGCAGTGCTTAGTGCAGAAAAGCTTCGTGGGGCACTTTGGAAAGCCCCTGTAAGGACAGACCATGCCTAATTCTCTGAGGCACATTACAGTGCTGCCTGCCCCAGCCCTTGTGTCAGAGAAGAACTAAGGTATCAAGGCTCCGCGCTGTCTCCCTTTCTGCAGGCAAGTGTCCAGGGCACAGGGCTTTGAATTTCATCCTCACAGAACGTTACTTTTGGATGTAAAGAAGAAAGCTCAGGCTGCAGCGATGAGGGGCATCATCTCTTGGTGTATTAAAGCACCTTTAGGAAGGGAGCTGGAGTCGAAGCTAGAGAGCTACTGCCAAGAAGCACAATACAAATAAAGAAAACATGCTACAGCAAAGAAACAAAAATAGAAAGGCTAACTTAGATAAGGCCCCGACAGGAAGCTAGATGGACTGTGCCACTTCAGCTGTGCTTGTTTAAACCCGTCCTTCTGTATTTATGTAACAGGTTCCAGCATCTCTGACTTGGAATCTGCTCCAGAAGTGCTGGCTGATTTCTGTTCAGCAGGAGCACACAACCCTGTGTCTTCACCACCAACAACAGTGCTTAGCAAAGAAGTGTTAAGAAGTGTGACCTGGACAGGAGGGGAAGTGTCCTTTCTGATGCTTTTGGGTTGTTGACATGGGAACGGTAGCTCACCATACAACATGTTCCTTCTTTTAAACCAGCAAGGAGCTTTAATTATTCAGACTGGGAAACAGGCTGAAGGAACTGCTCAGAATGCCTTGTGCTAAGGCCAGCCTGCTCCCCTTGGTGATCAGATGTTTAGTGTCTCTCTTCCCCATTTGTACTCCTGCTCTGTGCCAGAGAAGAACGGGGGCTGGCACATGCAGCCTCGGCAGGGTAGACGCTTACTGAGATCTTCTGCTGAGGCTCTGTGTGTGCTACGGGAAACCCAGCCTGGTGCTGCCCCCAACTCCCCTCTGCTGCTCTGTGATGCTCATACTCATGGGATCCATCTAGTGAGCTGATGGCCAGCTTAGAGGCGATAAAAGGTCTTAAAACATATTGGGTCCAAAAACTTTAACACCAAGAATCAGGGTCCTGCAGTGTCTTGGGGATCCTGTGAAGCCACAGAACCAGTCGGTGCTTGCTGCAAGCACTCACTGAAATAGCACACCCGCACTCACAGCCTGCCTTGCAAACACGGTCATGCTTCTTGAGAAATGATCATTTTCGACATTTCATCTTCACGGCCAGTTTTCTCTCCGTTATATGCTAAAGCCCTATTAACAATAATGTGACACCTATGAGATTCTAATAAAACCCCCAAAAGTTTAGATCAATAGTTAATTAGCTGAGGACCTCTGGCAGATGGTACAGTCAGATGGAGTTGTTGGAGCATAGCTGTCTCCTGTATTAAGTCTTGTCATCTCTGCATTACTGAAAATTTGAGAAGGAGATGGCATTGTGAGCTTGCTGTACATACAGGAATCCTATCCAGACATCTATACATGGATAGGAGGGACTGTTAGGTGGTCTCAGAGGGAGTTGAGGTAATGCATTGGTTACATCTCTGCATCTTCTTAATTTTAGCTTTGCAAAATGGCATCTGTGTGCTTTAAAGCAAATTATAAAATTCCTGTGGGTCTGCCTTGCAACTGCTAAGATTTGATCAACTTATTTTGTCAGAAGTGAAAACATCCAAACCCAGTGAACACCCCATAGAAAGATGCAATGATCTTTTTACTGAAACTCTTTTTGTAATACATACAATATAAAACATATGCTGTATTTTCAGTGATTTCTTTCTCTCTTTGTGTGGGTTGCAAATTATATCAGAAATAAACACTGCAAAAATCAATAAATACTTCATCCTTTGGCCTTTGGGCTTATTTATTCACCAATAACTTACACTGCATAGCCAAAGAAAAACAATTCTCTCTTCATTATTTTCTGGTTGAACAACTCTGAAGTAGCAGAAAAGGACACACTCCGCTATTGTTGTCCTCTGCTGCAGTAGCCAAAATTGCCCCTGATCTGTTGGAGGCAGAGCTGGGCAAACAATTTGCAAGTGATGCCAGGAACATAACACAGTAAGATGTCCTCAGGGCTTTCAACTTGTACAGGCTGAGACAACGGAGAATTTTCTGAAATTCTTCAGAAATAGCTTTTTTTTTGCCAGAAAATGCCAATTTACTCAAATGGGAACTTTTTGTGGGAAAGGTTCTGAAGGGGGTACTTAGAAGCATTGCTAAACCTCAGGTTTTGAGCTGGGAATGCTGAAAGAGAGGATCCTCTAAGGGATTTGGTGATTACATCCATCCCAGATAGGCATTCATGGATTTTAGCCTTTCCCGCTGAGTGCCCTGCTGCCCACCAGCCTCCTCCTTTCCCGCAGTGCCCTGACAGTGAGCAAAAAGGACCACTGGGAAACCTGGAAGTGTTTTCCATAATGGAAAAAACTCCCTCCCACCTCTATTTCTGAGAACAGCCAGAAAATGAAAACGGCACAGAAAATGGGGTCACCAAGGAGCCTCCCAGGCACAGCAGGGATGGGAGGGGTTTTTTGGGGGAGGTCCCGTGGCTGGCTTTGAGGGCAGGAATTTTGCTGAGGACTCGGCACTTCCTCGGCACCTCTGCCGTTAGAGGCATTTTGGCAATGAGCAGATAGTTACCAGGAAATCTATTTTTGTGGTTTCCTCCCTGCAGCGGGAGGTCAGGCTCAAGTGGAATATTGTTCAGTATTTCATACCCTGAGATGGCCAGGGAGAGTCCCCGCTTCCTTCAACAGAGTTTGGAACTGGTTTGGGAAATTAAATGAAGTGCAAAAAAAACCCCGCCATATACCTTGTCCAGGAGCAGGGCTTGGCTGCTGACTTTGCAGGCACTGTGTTTACACCTGAAGTGTTTCCAAGCTCCCAAGGGCTTAACAGAGCAGGTCCAGGGGAGACGTTCACTGGGGAAGGGCTCTGCTGACCATAAGAGGTTTCTTCCTGTTTATTAGCTGCAGACTTTCTGTTTAAAAGCAGGAGTGACTTTGTCTCTCTGCTGCATGAGGAAGCCCTGGATGCAGAGCATTTCCCTTACCTTGTTTACTGCCAGTGAAAACAATTGCAAAAAAACCCCCAAAGCCCCCAAAGCCCCAAAAGAGCAGATTCCTGCCCTTGGGGCCATACACTGGGTTCGGCTGGGGGGATGGGGAAAGATGTGCACTCGGGTCCCAAGGTGGGCCCCATCACAGTCCTGTCTGAGGGCTCCTCTGCACTGGAGATGGTGTTCCTCATGACTTGTGTACGCTGGCCGTGGTAAGCCCATCTCTTGAGGCAGCCCAACTCGTGTACCCCACTGAGTAAACTCCACCTATTGCTCACAGGAGCCCTCTCCAGTCCAGGTGTCAGTCTGTGTCGCAAAATATCCACGCGGTCTCAGTTAGCACAAGCAGTCACCTGGGCCACAGAAAGGCTATTTCAAGTGATATGAGGACCATGACTGACGCTTGGGCAGTTTTAATTCTAGCCAGCAGATTGTCATTGGTCCTCAAAAACCAGGTGACAAGCCACCTACTGCTGGGTGTCCAGTGAGAAATACCCAAGCAATTCCATCCAGACCCAGCATGAGACAGCACTGCATGGACAGCAGGGCCGGTGCTGCACGCTGGGGGGGTGTTTGCCCAGTAGTTCTGGAGTGAAGTCAGTGTTAAGAAACCTCCACAGCCCACCGGGGCTACGTCTATCTAATAATGTGGGCTGAGGGAAAAATGCATGAGACAATCGATAGGAAACAGGGTATGAGATGACACAGAGCCCTGTAGCCTGCACTGAGGGGAATTATGCTGGGAGCCCCGTATCCACAGCTGATCCCCATGCACATACTTATTGATACAGCAAAGAGCTCATCTTGGAAAAAGAGTTTGCGATTCACTTTATAAATCACAGTCTAAGCAAATATGAAAAGGCTGCCAAGTGGGAATGTTTACAAACTTTGCAGCTTCCATTGTAAGCTCTGAAATACCAAGAAGAGACAAGTCTTCCTAATCCCAGTGGCTGGGAAGGCTGCTCCCACTCCAGGGCACTGCTTCTGTTTCCCATTAACTCTTTCAGGGCAAAATATTTTGTTGGGTATCATAGTGTTGAAGACCACACACTGTAAACACAGTATTAAAGAAAGAAAAAAGAAGAAAATTTTCAGGGCTTAATGAACATGAGGCTTAATGAACTGGCTGCAATGGTATCCTATGGGATCCTCTTCATCGCCTCCCCTCTTTGAGAGATATTTGGGCCAAAAGCTCCTGTGGTATACACAGAAATAGGAAGAACCAGAAGATAAAGGAAGGGGGTGTCTGTGTGTTTTTGCATGTGCATTTGTATGGCCAGATTTGTCTGAGTATCCACCTGTGAGCAGCACCATGACCACTGGGTACATGCAGCATGTACCTTCTCCCCGGCAGATTTGAAACTGCCCAAATACGAGCCATAACCCTGTGCAGCTAAGAGAGTTTTAACTCACACATCTAAAGGCCAATGAAATACATAGGTATATTTTGATATTTGTGTGTGCAGCTGTGCACCCACTTGGGTATACATCTATATACTGGAACAGCCTGGAGAATCACCTAGTGGTTTTGGTCTAGCAACCAAGAAACTTATGAAAGCTTGCAGAAGGAGGTGGGATATACTGGAAAGGAGAAAACCACTGTGCTGGCCTGATTATGGCTGTCAGCAAAGCCCTGCCGTGCGTCAGGAAGGGTGACTGCACTGACTTGCAGCGAAGGGCACTGCTGGGGGTTTGAAATGTTGACCTCAACCACTGCTTTTCGCTTCTGAAGAGAAAACAACACCAAACTTGGCAGCGACGTCAGATGACTCTCACGGCAGTCCAAAGCAGATTGATGTAAGTTACTCTGTTCACACCACAGGGCGAGGTGTCACCCCATCACCTCTCTACAGAAAAGGGCCAGTGTTACTCAGTGAGAGCAGGTTGGGATGCAGGAGCAGCCTGATGTGCGTGCAAAGGGTGGTGGGGTGAAGGAGAGGAGAGGAGAGGAGAGGAGAGGAGAGACAAATGGGGGGAGAGGTGTGAAAGTCTCTCCCACCCCCGAGACCAGCAGGGATGAGCTGACAGGACAGTGCAGACCCCAGCCACGTGGCGAGAGCGATCAAGTGCAGTAAAGACTCTTCCACACAGCAATTTTCCTCTCCTTTTCTCCCCACAAAGCAGGCGGCTGTCATTCCCCCTCCCCAGCTGGGTGGGAACTGCAGCCTTACAGAGCAGAGTGGTGATTTCAAGCATTGAAAAATAATGCACTCTTTCTTTTCTCCAAATGCAGAAACATCTGAGGGTTAATCAGCTCATTCTGTTCCTTTCCCAGAAGCCATGGAGAGTTTCTGAAGTGCTCCCAAACTCATTGAGACGATGCCTCGACAAAGTAGCTCTATCTCTGTAATTGTTCAGGGCCTGGTACGAGCAGCCCGAAACGAACAGAACAAAAACCTCCTCAGCGGAGGCCTTGCACCGCTTATGCTGCTGCACATCACGCATCTGTTCACCCAGTGGGGGGTTGGCAGAAAAAGTTTTTTCTCTCACCAGCTGCAAAATAATAATTTCCCCCCAGTCCAAAGCCAGAAAAAGTAAAGAAGGAGATATCTTTTTCTGGCTCCAAAATGCTCCATGTTTCTGTTCACTCTAGTCCTTCCAGTGGAGAAGGATGGGGTGTGCGTGTCTGGCAGTCGCATCCTTCTTGCCTCTCTGACGTGCTATGTTCTCTGTTTTCCAGCCAAAGCTGGGGCGGACGCAGCTGGGAGGTGATCATGGGGATGTGCAGCCGCATGGATTCTCTCCTGGTACCTGCTGGCTGCCAGGCACCGCTGATGGGGAGCTCACAGCCTCCTCTGCTGAGCTCTTAAATCCAGACCTGGCCACCGCTCACTGAAATCAAGCAGTCTGGAGTCATCACTGCTTTCCTGGAGCACCTTTCCTGGAGCACCAGGCTCTCCCAGCAGGGTGGTGCTGTATAAATGCACACGCTGTTCCTGACAGCGCTGCGCCACTGCATCCTTTGGGTACCAGTGTGGGGAAAGTTTGGGTTTGCTTAGGATGATGCGCACAAGTGTCATAGGGCAGAGAGTGGGCTTTCTACTGCACCATCCACAGGCACTGCAGCTCAGAGGTCCTTCTGAGGGAGCAGGGAGGGGACTGCAGAGCACACCACATGTGCATTAGCTTTTCAGGTTTTGGACACTTCAAATGAGGAGGGAATAACTCAGCTCAGCTCTTCATCCAGCCTTTGGAGAGCTGCAGAATGACTTCAGTCCAGGCAGTGTGCTGGAGTCAAGCAGAGGGCCAGTAGCTCCTTCAAGACAAGGATGCAGAGGGGTGCTCTGCGTGTGTGCAGCAATGTGCAGCACCCCAAAGGCTGCAGGGCAATGGTCCATCTTCTACGTGCTGGCTCGCACGTTTGGTGTCCTTTCACCAAGCCTGCAAAGGATCGTGGAGGTAGTGCTGGCCAAACCCCACCCAGGGATGGTCTGCGGCAAAGCGTGGCCGGGATTGCATCCTGGGACCCCAGAGCGCAGGGCACCTGAGGACCACCACGAGTGCGTCTGTGTGTGCACATGTGTGCGTGTTAGTGCCCGTGTGCACACGCAGGCGTGTGCTGAATGAGTACCGTGGTGAAAGGCTGAAGGCTCGTTAGCTCACTCTCAGATTTTGGTGGAGTGCAAGAAATTAAACCTGCGGAGGAATGGTGCCTTCCCTCCCCGCATTCAGGGGAGACCTTATCGCCCTCTACAACTACCTGAAAGGAGGTTGTAGCGAGGTGGGTGTTGGTCTCTTCTCCCAAGTAACAAGTGATAGGACGAGAGGAAATGGCCTCAAGTTGCTCCAGGGGAGGTTTTTGTTGGATATTAGGAAAAATTTCTTCACCAAAATGGTTATCAAGCACGGGAAGAGGTTGCCCAGGGAAGTGGTTGATAATGGAGGCATTTAAAAGACGTGTAGATGTGGCATTTAGGGACATGGTTTAGTGGTGGACTTGGCAGTGTTAGGTTTACGGTTGGACTTGATGATCTTAAAGGTCTTTTCCAACCTAAATGATTCTATGATTCTCCCCCAGGCAAACTTTTCATCTGGGAAACAGCTCTGTTATCTTGCTATTTCCTGGTTTTCCTCAGCAAACTCACAGTTTTCATTTATGAAAATATAGGAAGGTAAAGCAATAGAGAAAAAGTAATACCAGGAAATTATCAGCATGGTGTTGTGTTATCACACCTTGCGCTGCTTTGCACTGGCATTGCTGGGCTGCAGTGGGAAACTAAATAAATGGGAATTGGTTCTAACCTTAAACTCTTCCTGCATTTTTCCCTGCATTCCTTTCCGTTGCTCATCTGGACTGATGAACTGCTAATCCAGACTGCCTTTTATGCTGCAAGGCTTTATTACTGCTTACAGAGCTGATAGGAAGCATAATTATGCTACAATAACTGAGTGCCAGAAGTCTGTAGAGCACAGGAAGGGACAAGCCTCACTTTGTGCAATTTGCCACCTAAATAAGAAACAGACTTTGCAGGCACAGCTGGAAGATCTTGTGGCAGTCCTGCCACCGCGTGAGGCCCTCCCGACCTTGTGAGGGATGGAGGATGCTGCTGGCATGCACGGAGGAACGAGGAATGGGTGCAGCCAAAAGTCCTGGTGGGGCTGTCCCTGCAGAGCGGGGCAGGATTGTGCATTGCTCTGCACTGCTCTGATGGCCAGGGCAGCGAGGAAGAGCCCCGTCTCAGCCACGGTCTCCACACCAGGCTCAGGAGTTTCCCATCCCCTCTAGAGGAAACCTTTCAGAACATGAGAGAGGAGACCAGGAAAAAAACATCTCTCTTTTTTCCTTCCAGGCAGCCAAGCAAAATTGCTAACACAGGGTGCCACCTGTTTTGGAGGTGGGTCCTGTGAAAGGAACATCATCGGTACATCGAGGCCTGTCCAAAACCCATGTGAGGAAGAGGAATATGTCAGGCAACAGTCAGATGTCTCCTTACGTGGCACTGGGCTGCCAGGAATGGAGCAGCGCAGCAGCCGTGGGAACCCGCAGTGTAGCAAGGAGGCTAAGGACGGGAAAAATCAGGGTGTGCCTAACACAGGAAGGCTGATAAATAAGATGCAAAGAAAACACAGGCAATGATGGGCCAGAGCAGAGTAAAGTCTAAATAAAGCAAAGAGATGAATCTCTGAGTGATGCTTGATCCAGATAAGGTTGTCGGTCACTGAAAGATGAAGACCAGCTCTGGGCTTTGAGAGCGTGTTTATAACAGATCAGGGGCACTGATGCTTAAAGGAGAACTCCCCAGCCTGGGAAGCTACCCAAGTGCAGGGATGGGGTGTTCCCTCCATTTGCCTCCCTAGCACCCTGTGTCCCTCCTTCCTGCTGCAGAGGAAGGATGAAACCTTGCTACTGCTCGCTCCCCATTTTTCCAGGGCTGAGGAGTTCCCTGGCCCATTTACCAGACACACCACAAAGGGCATCACCTGCCTGCCCAGGAAGAGGGACAAGATGTCCTGGTTCGGAAGCCTTCTTTCTGGGGCTGCAGGGATCTATTACCACCAGGAATAACAGACATCCTATTTTCCTGTTACAGACATGTCCGTCATCGCGTCCGTGAAGCCCTGTGACTGCCTCCATCCTGGCGTGGAAACCCAACCCGCCATCCCAAACAAGGTGTTCTTTCACCATGTGGTGAGAAAGCTGGGTGGCCTCAAATGGTACGTGACATGGGTGGCTGGCGGAGGGGTTGTCTTCTCGGGCAGAGACCTTTGTAGAGACAGGCAGTGAGCTGTAAGAATTAATATATAGGCAAACACAGTGGAAACAATCAGGAGGGAACATGATATCTGGAGTGCGTCACAAGCAAATATGCTTTCCAATTAAATGACTAGAAAGAAATGGAGGGGACTACACAACAGGAGGCGAGGGGGGAAGGGAGGGCTGCCTTCTTCATTGCTTTTTTCCCTGTGGGTCATATTTTATACCCATGGAAAACAACTGCAAGAAGCAAGTACATCAAGATGGTAACATCTCACTCTCGTTCCAAACAAGTGAGATGCTGACTCTGGGAGCAAGGAGATTGCAGCCTGGATGGTTTCACGTTGGAGGCCACGTCTGCGGCCTAGTCCTGCTCCTTGGTCTTACCTCTTGCAGGAGAGAATATGGTGTTAAACCTGTGATGTTGGAGGGCTAGCTGGTGCTTTGGACTGAGAGTTAAGTTTACACTTGGTTGCAGGATTATTTTGCAGACTAGAACCTCTTCTGGTTAAATGTTTGTGTTTGAGGTTGTTTTGGAAAATCCTGTTACTAAGAAGAGCAAGGATAAGAGCTTCATAACAGTTCATGCCAATGTTACTGGTGTCAGGGAAGACTGCTTCTTCAGTGAGCTGACAGGGGGGGTCAAGTACTCTTCTGAGATATCATCAGTTTAAAATATCCAGCATTTCCAAGAGAAAAAGAGCATCTGTGTCCTGCAGGATTCACTCTGTACTACACACTTCACCTTCTGCTCTCCAGATTTGCCATTTGGCTGAGTAACATGACTCAGCCCCTCGCTCCCTCTGTGTTTGTGCCCCTCCTTCACTCCAGCTCACACTGCTGTGTTTAAATTATTCTGTGTCAGCATCGTATTTGGGGCATTTAAAACAAGTTTCACGCTGCAGACAGAAAGACTTAAACCTGAGGGCTCCCATGGGAGCCAAGAGCTGAGCTCTGTGTGTCTGCAGCATCATCCCTGTGGGAACAGCTGCTTCATTTATCCATTTGTCCATTCATCTTCTCAGCAATGTGAACAAGAAAATCCTCTGCAAGGAATAAGCCCATCTCTATTTGTCATCTGGACAGCTTTGTTTGTAATGCTTGCTGGCCTTTCCCAAGCTGGAGGATTATGGAGCTGAAAGTATCCCTTAAATATATCCCTAAATCAGTACAGAAATGCCAATGAGTTAAAGTGAATGCAGTATAGAGAGGGGAAAACAGCTGTATTTGCTGCTTGCCTCTGTACAGGGCAGGAGATCTTTGCCTGCAGCATCCTTGTGTCCCCACCAGCACGTCCCAGCTCCGCTGTCCTGGCCCTGATTGCCCACACTGCTCTGTCAAAGCGCTTCTTTCTTGGCCCTCCTGCACCATCCCAGTTTCCTCTGGGAGGAATGTGCTAAACACGCCAAGTTATGGTTTGGTTAAGTGGAAAGATTATTCTCGGTATGACATGATGAAGCACAAATGAAAAGCTGGTTCTTGGGGCTGTACCCTCTCTGCTCTGCCTTCTGCCAAAAATAGTCTTAATTAGCACCGAGGAAAAAAGAGGGCTTTTTTGATTGATGCCTGAATAGAAAAATCTAATAAAAATTTTAGCCCGCACTGAATCAAAACATTTTTATTTCCTTCTGAAATGAAAAAAAGAAGAAAAATATTATTCTGGCTCAACTCAAAACCTTTCATTTTGTTTCATTTTTGGATAATTTAACACTTTCAAACCTCCAATTTTGCTTTATGTTTTTCAAAGAACAGGTCAACTTTGAAAACAAAGGATATTTCAAAATTAAAATTTGAACACTTTGGTTTTAGCCCCTAAACAGACCATCTGATTTTAAAAATGTTGAAACAATGTGTTTTGACTTTATCAAAATGCTTTTTTCTTCCACCTCAACTTTTGTGTCTGGAAGGATTCAAAGAGTTCAGCCTTTTTTGGGGGAGAGGGTTGTAAATCTGCTGTTCCCTGAGAAACAATTCCCACAGCATTATCCTCAAGTTTCTTAATCTTCAGCTAGTCTTAGCTGACTCACTCTCAAATGCTACTGTAATCACATGCTTTTCACACAATAATTGTTTACAGCCAACTTCTACCCATTTCCATCTGTGCTTTATCAGTAGCCACTGCTTAAACAGTATTTTCTGTCAATAGCTGTCACGAGTTCCCAGGATACTAATGTGTTTGGGCCACGCAGATGCTGAGAAGCTCACAAACTGTTGGGAGAAAAATCAGCCATCCAAGTTCCTTCCAAGGGAAAAAAAGGCCCCGGAATGAAGACTCAAAGGTCAGAGGAGGGGAAGTGTCACCGAAGAAGTGCGGGCAGTCCACCCTGCTGTTGGTCCTTCACACCACCAGAGAACCTGCTTCCCAGCATTGAGGACCCTCCACTGCCCATGGTCCCTCCAGGGTGCAGGAGTGATGGGGCAGCTCTGCCAAGAGCAGATGGGGAGGAAGAAGGAACAGTTAAGGTAATCCCAGCCATCGTGGCCATATCCAGGTTAGGGTTAGCCTTACAGGAACCCTGGTCCCAGGAAACAGGCGGGAGCACAGGGACCTGCTCCTATCCTGAATCCTGCGCTAGCTTGGCACAAAGGTGAAGGCAATCCCCCAACCTCCACTCTCTGTGTGATGTTGAACAAGTTGCTCCCCTTCCTTGTGACATGGGGAGTCTGAGCCCAGCTCCCTGCAGGGCCAAGGACGAGAAGCGGGATGGCTGGGGAAAGCATCACCCTTCAGTTCAAGCCCTCCCGAGGGCAGTTGGCTGCCTCTGAATCTTCTAACTCAATAACTGTGGTGCCCTGCAAATCCTCTTCAGGCAATGAATCCCCTTTTACTCAAGAGGTTTATTCAGTTACTCTCTGCTATTTTCAGTAGGGAAGGCATTTTTATTGCAGCAATTCAATAAATTAGCAGGGATTGGTGTCAGTAATCTCCTCGCAACGTCAGAAATGCAAAGCTTCATGTGCCACCAATCCCATTATGGGCCTAATCTCATCTACTGCTCGACAGATAACTGTGTGATACAGGGTCAGATTTCCTTGGCTGCTTTTGTGAGTGCGCTAAGCTTATTATCCTCTCCTCATCCCCTACAGGAGACAGGCTTTCACCTCCTAACCCCTCCCGTAATTATTCACTCTCTGTTAGCGGAGCATGGCAGGTCTGGCTCTTGCATTCTGCTTAATATTATATTATTTATCTAGTCAATATTCTCTTCTCAGTGGGTTTCCACTGATGGCTTTTCTTTCTGCTGCTCCCGCCCCCCGCAGTTCTTCCTGCTGCGTAGTTTGACCTTTTAAAGTATTTCAAAGGCCATAAGGATCCTCCTGAAGAAACGGGACTTACAAGGAAAGAGGGCAAGAGAGGAACCCTCTTTGCCAGGTTATGTTGATCCTAGTGATATGAATGACTCCCTGCACAGCCCAGGCTGAGTTACTACCAGTTGCCTCCCTCTCTTCACGTTCCCCACTGTTGATAAATATTTGCTTTCTCTTCTTGAGGCTGGATCATGTCAGGCTTCATTTTCAGAAAGCTCTTTTATAAAAAAACCCTCTCTGTTCAGTAAGACTTTAAATTTCTGCCCTCAGCTATATTTAGTTTATAGGGAATTTATGGGATGAATACACTTTTGTTAGCACAGGGGTGGTTACAAATGGCATCAGCTGGCAAAAATGTTAACTCTCCTGTCAGAGTGGTTTGCAGGATGGGGAGGGGAGGCATGCTTTGGCAGACTCCTATTAATCGTGATAAGAAATGCTTTAGAAACACTCTTCCACAGAACGGAGCTCAGCAGCAGGTCCCAATTACATGGTGAACTACACAGGCTGTTTTGTTATAGATCATTCCTCACCGGCCTTGCTGCTGTCAGCTGCGAAGCACTGCTTTCTTCTGAGAGGTGCAGATTAACACCATCACCATCAGACATCTGCAAAGCAAATGTATCGATGGGCACTGCCTGTATGCAGCGTACAAAACTGCATTTTTCCTGCTCAGATCCTTTCCTTTCATCTGTGCCCATGCTAGTTTTCATCACAGCTCTCCTGATACAATTATTTTCATCACTTGAACTGGTAGGGGAGAAAGGTGGGATGCTCAGTTTGGACATCTCTATGTAGGATGTGTATGGATGGGAAAGCAACTGGCAGCAGAACGAGCGTGTCTAAAGGTCACCGCTGATGCTTCAGATGCCAAAGATCCTGCTCAGGTTGGGGAGATCTGAAGACAACAGCAAAGCAGAGGGGCAACTCCCAAAGCTCCTTCTCTCAAGACTGAGCTCTGGGGCCCCTGTCGGTGAGCATTTCTCCTTTTCGGATGAATGCTTAAGCTAAAATACAGATGTGGCGGCTGTTCTAGCTCTCACAGCCCTGACCTAAAGGCATCAGGTAACAAAATGACAATGCTTGGGACATTTTACTATTCTGAGAGCAGGGTTCCCTCCTTTCCCTGCTGAATCCCCTCCAAACCTTCCCCTCCAAACAGAAGAGCCTGGAGACAGAGCTGAGCTGCCCTCTGGGAGATGCCCCGGACCCTCCATTGATGGTGGAGGGAACTCGATGCCTGACTTCCAGACAACTAACACCAGCTGAGAGAAATCCCTCCCTTCACATCTTCATGTCTGCAGCACTTCACACTCCAAGACAGAATTGACATAGAGCTACTGCTGACTCCAATGCCCCTTGTCTTCTCTTCTTCTAGCCTGGAGCTATCTAGCAGCTTTGTCTTTGGCTGCCTTCCCATCCTTATCCCAGAGGCAGCCACTGCTCACTGCACACCCAGCCTGCACATTGAGCCTAGATATTGGTTAATCAGCTGAAATTATGTTCTCTCATCTTGGGAGCTGTGTCCTTTCCTATGAATTGGGAAGTGCACGAGGAATGAAACCCTCCATCCTTTGTCTCTATTGCTGTATTGGGTCTGGCTGAGATGGAGTTAATGTTCCCCACAGCAGCCTTCACAGTGCTGTGCTTTGTACCGGTAGCTGAAAGGTGTTGGTAACACACCAGTGTTTTGGCTACTGCTGAGCAGTGCTCGCACAGCATCAAGGCTGTCTCTGCAACATTTCCCCCCCTCACCAGTATCCTGGGGGTGGGCAAGATCCTGGGAGGGGACACAGCCAGGACAGCTGACCCAAACTGACCAAAGGGATATTCCATACCATATAATGTCAGCTCAGCAATAAAAGCTAAGAGAAAGGAGGAGGAAGGGGGGGGGCATTCATTATTTAGGTTTGTCTTCTGGAGCACCTGCTACGTGTACCGAAGCCCTGCTTCCCAGGAAGTGGCTGGACATCGCCTGCAGAGAGTAAAATCTTCGTCTTCTTTTTTTGCTTCCGTATACGGCCTTTGCTTTTTCTTTTTTTTATTAAACTGCCTTTATCTTGACCCACGAGGGTTTTTTTCCATCTCATTTTCTCCCCACCTGTCCTGCTGAGGAGAGGAGAGAACGAGCTGCTTGGTGTCGCCTAGTGTCCAACCAAAGTCAACCCACCACAACTGCTGCTCTCCTTGGCACAGAGGAGCTGACCAAGAGAGCAGAACAAAGGAACAGAGGACAAATCCATTTCTTAGGAGGCACCTCAAATCCACAGTGTGCTCTGAAATCACTGCTGGAGCTCTTCTGAGTCCATAAACAAGAATTAAAAATGGATCTCAAAACGGTCTACAAATATTAACAAACTACTCCTTAGTGCTCCACGCTGTTATTCTGCTGTTACTGATGGGAAAATGGATAGAGCGCAGTCAGGAAACCTGGCCAAGCCTGCAAATTAGTGTCAAATTAATAATAGACCTAAGCTTAAAACTTAGGAGTCTTGACATGCAGTGCCTGAATCTAACCACAGCATAGCACAGTTTAATATTTTCCTACCTGCATCTACTTTTATAAAATTAAGTTTTATTTCTCTACCTTTATTTAATTTTGGAGCCCAGCTATATTCTCAATGGGTATCAGAGGCAGAGGCAGTAAGAGGGAGAATGTCATCTTAAAGAGACTCTTATGGTGCCTTAAACATACCTCGAACAGAGAGAGAGGGATCAAAGCAGCGCACCTCCTTAGCCCTTCATGTGCCTCTGAACATGACCTGCCCTGCAGAAAGTGGGAGCAGGAGACTTTATTGGCAACTGCTAAAGCTACAAAATAAATTACCCCAAGAGCCCAATATTTAATTTTCATTCGGTGCAGAGGCTGGCTCCTGTGGAAATGAGAGACCTCTCTCCCCAGTGACACCAAGGGAATTAGCAGCCTGGCCCCTTACCCTTCCACTCATTTTTTAATGAATTGTGATGGCATGTTGGGGGAACCTGGAGGCCGTATGACATCCTCAGTCCTCAGTGACCCAGAAATGGGGCTGTTTACAAAAGTGAGATGAAATGAAAGGGAAACAGCGCAGCCATGCCAATAAATGAACGCTCTGTCCTGCACACACTTCCTCCGGGACACAGGGAGGAGGAGGATTGCTAATTGACCAGCTGTTTCTCACCATATATTATCTGTGGTTGCAGGATTGCTCATTTAAAGCCACTGTGCACGCAGACAGTTTGGACTTGAGTTTGGCTGAGGAGATACTACATTATCAAGAGCTGTCTCTTTTAAAGCATTTGAAACAACAACAGATTGGAAGGGCTGTTCCTACCCAGTTAGCCTCAAAGTCCCTTTGAGACTCCACGGTGCGTATTCCTCTGCTCTGGAGGCTACATGGACTGTGTAAAATAAATTCCTACGGTTTGAAAAAGGATCATTAAGCTCCTATCATTGCAGCTCACCAGGAGGGAGGAGGGTGACTGTATAAATTAACACTGCAGGGGTTTTTGTTCATTCTCTAAGCAATGGCAGATAATCTTTTTCTCCAACTACAAATTAAAAGCTGATTTTCCTATTTACTCTTACCCCAGACTCAGCCTTGGGATGTGGAGCCTTACAGATCATTCCTGGCCACCCCAATGAGATGTGTCCCAGGGTCTGGGTTTAGTTGGTGGTGTTGCAGGGCAGACTGGCCCTGCTTGCTCTCCTGGGGCTTTGCTGGTTGTGCAGCATTAAGCACATGGAGGAGTGGGGGCACAAACATGCATTTGTGGAGCCACTGCATTAGTGCTGCGGACGTGGCTGCCTCCTGCTGATCACGGCTACCTTTCCACTGTGGGTGAGCGCTGCAGCAGAGGGACAGGATTTGCCTGGACCTGGGATGCTCTGTTTCACAGTCCAACACCTTTCAGTGGCTTTGGGTGGGATGCCGGGCTCAGAGCTGGGGGAGGCCCTGGCAAGGGTTCTGTTCAGAAGAGTGTGCGACACAGGTGGAAAGCTCCCGTGGTGCTGCAGGAAAGGCAGCCTGGAGCTCCTGTGTCTGAAACACCACGTCAGAGCCCACCGGGGTGCACCTGGTGCACATCCCCTGGCCCAAACATTCTTCAGCATTGCCCTGCAAACCCCTCTACACCCAACATCCCCCTTTTCAGCCAGGTACTGCCAAATCTGTTCAGCCCACTGGAGGAGGCAGCACGAGGGTGGCTTGAGGGATGTCAGCAGGGGAAAGAAATCACCAGTTTTGCAGCTTTGGCTCCTGAATCACCTTCCCAGTTGCAGCCTGTGCAGGTGGGGAGCCCAGAGCAGCAGGACAGGCGTTTTGCTCTTGGGTGTGCAGGCAAACACAGGAGAGCAGGATTTACCGTCACAGTTCTCTCTCTCCTCATCTACACCAAACTGGACAGCTTAATAAGTTTTTAAATGCTTTTCCAGCAGGCTGGGCAACTGGGATTTGCTGGGTGGCTCTTTAGCAGGCTCAGGGAGTGTGAAGTGTCTGCTTCAAGTCCCAGCCTGGAACACGATGCCTTGTGCTGCCCCAAGGCGCTACCCAGGAGAGAGCTGGAGGTTGGGCACCAGCAGCATCATGGCAGGTTGGAGGCCCTCCAGGTCCTGCCCAGCTGTGCTCCCAGTATGGCAAGCTGGGACTCCGTCCAGTGTTTACTGGGATAGCTAGATAATGGATCTGACTTCAAAGTTTGTTAATTTAGAAGAAGCAGTGCAGGCCCCGGGTTGGACTGAGCATTTTGTCTCTTCAACCATGTTTGAAACATACATTGTGACATTAGATTTCATATCCTAAGATGAAATATATGAAACACGAGACCTTTGCTTTACCTGTGAGTACCCTTTTGCCACGGAGCAAAGGGCTGGTGATTGCATTTCAGCAAAGCAGTTTGTGAACGTGGAAAATAGCTTTTTCAGAGGGTGAAGGGGAAAGCAGCTTTTTCCCCTCAGAGGAGAAGCTACTGCCCCAGGTGATGGAGGGACATACAGTGTGGTGCCACTCTGAGCCCAAGGGTGCAGCTATGGTAAATGCAAATGCTGAGTAAAAAAGGCCCAAAAATCTTCCACAAGTTTTGGTACAGAGAAAAAAAGTGTACTTTTCACCCAGCCTGTTCCACAGGGAATCGCTCCCAATCGCTTGCCGAGCCATTTATCATGGACCTCACAAGACGCTGCTTGTCCTGTAACAACGTTCTCCCGACAGCCTTCCTGCTGCTGTATCCCCCAGTGTCAGGCACCTGAGGGAGCTTTGTAACAATAATCCAAGCATGGTGGAAAATAAAAATTGCTCTGTTCCCTCTGTGTACTTGTGAATATAGTGCCAGCAGCTCTTCATAAACTTTCCTCATTTTTCTAGCTCATGAAACGTTTTACCACCTCCAGGGAAGGGTATGCCCCAGGCAGGCGACACAGCGGGGTGGGATCAATAAGCAGGGATGCAGCAAGGCTTTCCCGATGCTCTCCCCCACCTATACAGAAGCCAGCCCTGGGATTAGTATCCTATTTCCATGTATCCTTTATTGCCCCATGCCACTTTGCTCAAAGCTGTTGTAACCAAGGGACTGAAGCCCTCAGCAGCTGAAAAATAAGAAACTCATGTGTTTGGTGAGACGTCAAGCAGGCAGGCAGCTCCAAAGCAGAAAAGGCAAAGGCAGCATCCCAGCCTGCGCCCAGGCTATCTGCGCTGGAGCGCGCTTCCTGCAAGCGGATGGATTCCCTCTGTCCCAGGGCTGGAGTTACGTTCAGCCACACACCAGCTGGAACAGCCAAGCTATGGGCAGGGCTGAAGTGTTTTAAGAGCTGTGCAGTCAACTACTGTATTCTCCTGTCTTTCTGACGCTGACAGCAGTGAGCAGAGGTATTGAAGTAAGTGCAGATTAAGAGCTAGGAAAGCCTGATTTCTGATAGCCAAGTATGGACCCTCGGCAAGTTGTTTGTTGCCTTTTTTTTTTTTTCCATTAGCTCCATCAACAGTAACAGAGAAGTGCTTGTGAAGTGCTTTCAACACAAGTATCTCTGGGGTAAAAAAATCCTGTTAAGCAAGTGCTGCTGAGATAGCTGCCCTCATCAGGTGCTGCAGAGTGGAAAGGCAGTGTGGCAGAGCTGGGACAGACACCTTCCTATCAGAAAACATGGAAGATGATAGTCTGTAATTCAGTGGGAGACAACACAGGATGTGAAGGGTGCTGCAATACTGAGTTGTTTGCCATCTCCTTACTTTTTGGTGACCATGCGGTGTTCTTGGATTGGACAAGAAGCCAAGAGCATCACAGGCACAGGAGCTTGGAAAGTTGGTATTGGGGCCAAGCACATTAACCAAGCACTGGGCATGGGACAGACAGAGCCTGACTGTGGCAGTATTTTATCTTTCAGCGTTTTGAGCTGTGTGCCAGATGCTGCAGTCAACGTAAGCAGCAGGCTGAGGGCAAGCCAGGCTGGAACCATGGAAAACAGCATGGCATTTAATGTACTGCCATTATTAATTCATTACAGCACCTAAATGTGAAATGAGAGAGGGATTCAACTTGTGAGTGACCTGGAGCTGATCCCTGGGTCTAAGCAAGGGCCTTTCATTAGGGGAGGTTACTCCAGCTGCTATCTTGGTGATGGATGCTGGGGCAGAGCCTCTTGTGCCGCAGTGATTATCCAACTATCACAACAAATCCTGCCTCCTGCGGGGCCAGGTGTTGCCAGGCAGTGGGCAGGCAGGGTTTCTCACTCTCATACCCCAAATACCCATGCTGAGCAGCTGGGGAACCAGGCTCCTTGTTGACTATGTCAGTTGACAGTGTGATTCACTCTCCCACTTTCCACGCTGGGCATTAAACAAACCAGCCAGTGTACCAGGGCTGGATGTTTGCCACCAGGACCGGGGACTGGAAAGCTCTTTCATTCCACATTGATCTTCCTGCTTTTCCATCCATCACAGGAAGGACTCCTTGTTGTGTTGCCAGGATTAGTGCTGGCATTGGTCCTGCTTTGGTCTGAATGCCCTCCTCTGAGAGTGGTTCGCTCCTTTCCAGGAAGGACACACGTGGAGATAGTCAGACTTTTATTTTAAGGCCAAGAGGAGAGAGCGTGTGGCTGGGTACATCTCACTGGTCAGGCGAGTGCCTGGAAAGGGCCTGGCATCACCTTTCTGGGTACCCAGGAGAGGTTCAGGACCCACCTGTGAGGGGCCAGAGTGACAGTCAGCATGGCCTTGGGCTATTCCTCATTGTCAGCTGAATGCAGCTGTAATAAATATACCCAGTAATTTCAGATTGGGGGATAAACAACACAGAAAGGGGTTTTTTGTCTGGTGTTTTAAGGGAACAAGGCTTACATGGTTTTTCGCTGTCTCCTCATCCTGCTAATAACTTTGAACTTGTTGGTTAAATTCCACCAAACGTAACAGAGGGACACAGGTGCCAAAGAGAATGAAATTCCTAAAAATATTGTGAAAAACAATGTCTGAGCAGCAGAAAGCAAATCCATCAATACCCTCTCTAAGAAGAGGTTGCAGCATCAACACAACCTTTTCGAGGTCATCGAGGACCGGCATGGGCATGAGATGTAGGAAAGTCTCCAGCAGTGGAGTTGCTGGTAGGAACTTGTATCTTATTAGACATCAGCAATTCCAGTCCTCCATGGTGCCCCATGCATGGAGACTCGGCCCCAATGACACAAAAGCAGGGCAAGCCGATGTGCTTCTGGCTTTTTGCACCTTGGTCTTTGCTGACAGCTCCTTTCCCTGCCTGTCCTTCAGGCCAACAGCAGTCCCACTCCAGAAGACCTCTTCTTTGACCGACTATGTTATGCTTATCCATCCCTCCACTTATCAGAGCCATCTGTCTTCCTGCACGCCGGAGGCTTTCTTGGAGGCAATTGCCTGTGTGCACACCTCGGGGAGCAGGATGCGTGCTAGCAGGCACTTAGCTTATGAAGGCAGCGAGTCCCTGCTCTCTCTGGTGACCCTCAGCAGATTAACGTGCTGGCTTAATGGGAGTGAAACTCCATTAGTCATCAGTAACCTGACACATCTAACCCTGGGCTGAAAACGCTTCACTCCGAGTAGGTGAATAAGGACAAAGTGTTGTCAGAGAATGCAAAGCTACAAACAGGCTGGTTGTAGATGCTGCCAGAGCTCTGGAAACCCTCTGGAAGTGACTGGGGACTTGGGAGAATATGGGTCATTTTGGTCAAGATTTACCCAAGTTTGACTTTTAGGACTGCCTTTGGAGCAAACATGACAAGGGGACGTTCAAGTTCAGGCTTGGAGTCTGGGATACACTGTACACCCAATTTTGGGGTTCAGCTCTGGTTCAGTGTTTCCAGAGCTCCAGAAATCAAGCTGTAGACTAAAATTTTAAGTAAGCAAAAGACTTTTACAGAACAGATGCGCTAAGGCACATTTTGGACCTTGAGAACACCTTAAGGTGTCTGTTAGGATGCAGGCTTTGTAACTCGCTGTCCATCACCGAGCAGGTTCCCCTCTCTGAATTCATCAAACAGATGGATACTAGCGAGTAAAACTAAAAGGTCTGATCCTTAATTCGTTGCACAAAGTCAACTGCTTGGGAAAACCCATGGGTTCAGGGCCGAATTTATTCTGCGGACGAGCTGTCTTGAGCAGCTCTGGAACCCAGAAATGAGTGTGCACAAGGTCCCTCCACCCGTGCCGCATACAGAGGGCAGTGTGAGAGAGGCTACAGAGCTGGCAGGGCTGAAGAGGCAGAGCTGACATGTTTCAGAAGCAAATAAGCCATCCCAGAAACCAGGCACAATTGTAAAGGTGTGGATTTACGTGGCCAGTGATGCCCAATGGTACTGAAACATATTTCCCCCGCTCTCTGCCAACAGCACAGCTGAGTTTCTAACTGTTCCTCCCTTGCAGTGTTGTTAGATTTCATGGGTGTATTTTGTATCACTTAGCCTCAGCTCCACAGCGCTACAGGGCTGCAATGCCTTTTCATGGCCTTTAAAGCAGAATGATAACAAGAATGGTCCCCGGATTTCTTTGTGCCTCCAGTAATCAATAGATATGTTTTTATCTGTGGCACCTGGGAGACGTGTGGGGCAGGTCCTACCTTTTGGTTAGAACCGATGGAGTTTTAAAGATCTTTCTCTACACTGGTGTTGATGCTGTCTGGCTTTCAGGGCAACCCTGCTGCTCCTTTGTTTTTATAGGGTTGCTCATACACCAAAACCTTGGGCATTGCCTGCCTGCCCTAAGGCAATCAAGATATCTGCACTTTGGCATCCAGACTCAGCAGTACATGCCACACTCCCAGGTCCCTGCATACATCTTATTTATTACTGCACCGCAGGGATTCTGGAAACCTTAGCCAAGATCGTTGCTTCTTTTGTAAGAGGTTTCATGTTCTGAGTGAAACACTTTGTGATTATATTGAACATTAAGAATCACATGGCGTTTCCAAATCAGGAGGGGGTGAAAAATCACTGGATCATATTTCTTGCCTTTTTTCTCTGTCTTAGACCAGGTGTCCTCTGTCTCATCCTGCTGACCCAGCTGGCTTGGCTTGCCGTGCCCATAAAGCCAGGCGGTAAACAGAGATATTCTGACAAGAGAGAGCTTTTGCTGGCTCAGCATCTGTGGTATGGACAACATCTGCTGCCATTCAAGGGCTCTTCTTGTGCTGTTGTGAGGGAGGGTCTGCAGCACAGACTTGCTCAAGTGCAGATCCTGTGTGTCTCTGGCTCCTGTCCTGCCCCCCTGACTTGCAGAAGGCTAAAAATATAACCTGGTTCATAGATGCTATTTTGGGGGCTCTGTGTTTTTCCTTGCTTTAGCTCCCCAAGCATGTGCTGCTATTTTTCCCAGTAATGATCAGCATTACCCTATATATTTCTCTTTAGAATATATAAATTTAGACCTGATTATGCAATTATTACCACTCCAAATCATTTGCTATGTGAATTGGTTTTCTTAATTAAAAACAATAACAATTTTGGCTTAATTTATAGCACTGCTAAGTGGTTAGCCCCAGGATCAGAGTGGGCTTCTCCAGGGACTGTATGCTTCCCAACACACATCACTCCCATCGATGTGTTTCAGCTCTGTGTCCCCTGCAGAAAATCACCAAACTGTGCCAGCTTTCATACTCTTGTACAAGGTGGAGAAATATTTATAGGAAAGAAGGACAAGACTGTTTATAACTGTAGGCACAATTAGAACATTATTACCAGTCTGGGGGTTTGAAAACAGATCACCAGAAGCAAAGTAATTTCATTGTCTTAGCAAGTTGTGATCTTGTAAAAGCAGCATGGGACAAGTTTTTTCTACGTGAGGGAATGAGAGTATCAGAGATGCACTGAAAGCACTAAAATGTTCAGTACTAATAAAGGCAACGTGAGAAGTTATCCATCTTTTTGTCCCAGGGCTGGCAGGTCCCAAATGCTTTGACATTCTCAGCGCTTCTCATAGAGAAGCAAAATGAAGGCTAACGAACACAAAAGAGCAAGACAACCTGCAAACCCCATTTCCCCCTTTGAGTGAGGCAGCCCATCAGGAGCTTCAGGTGAGGCCCTTTGCCATCTTCATGCCTTTATCCCCCCGGTGCCTCCCTCTTCAAGGAGCAATCCTGGGCCAGTCTCATATCCAGCATTTTTAATTGTGCCCTTATTAAAAATTTTTAATTTTTAATTCTGTGCTCACAAGGGGGTGGCTTAGTTTGGACGCTGGTGTGCTGGGGGGAGGTTGTGATGAGTGGGGAGGGGTGGCTGGGGAGCCTGGGCAGTAAGCATCCCTTGGGACTGTTTCAGGAAAAACTGAACCTGCCTGGGAGCAGGGGAAAAGCCTAGCTGGCCTCCTGCAGTCTCTTCCAGCTCTATTTTTTATGATGTTATTTATTTCTTGCAGATCTCTTTTTGTCCCCTTCCTCTGATTCCAGCTGTAATCTACAATTTGCTGCTATTAGTGTGAAAATGATTCTCATCTTCATCCCATGCTTGTGCAATCCACCCACCCTTAGCAAAGTCATAAATTGAAAATGGCACAAGTGACAGTATGCGGCATCCTACGATGTTCAAGGAGCAAACCTGATCTGGGTTAACCTCTTCCTCTCCTTGCCAGCATCGGGCAATACACTTGCGTAAATAAGGCTTTCTTACTAGCAGAGCTGCTATCCTCTGCAAATCCTCTAAGCTACAGTCTGGATCTGGAGAGCTCGCAATATATGTTTCTTTAATAGATAAAGTCTGTGAGACCTTTTTTTGTGCTATTTCTCTTTCTGCAGTTTGTAACATTCAGCCTTTTTCCATGCGGCACAGCCTCGCCTCTGCCTCTGCACTGATCAGCTCTGCAGTGAGCCCATCCGGGCAGTGCTGGCAGAAGAGGAGGACTTGCTCGGTCACTTCTCTCCCTTTACTATCACCTGAGGTGTCACCTGCGGGGCGGGAGTCTGCAACCCTGCTTTTCTGCAGAGCAGCACCTATTTCTCTGGGTTCAGGGTAGAAGGGGTGCAAGACCATGCAAGTGCTGCCATGAGCAGTGATGCTTTGATCTGTGCCAGGCTGGAGTTTGCTGCATCAGGATTGTGTGGGTACATGTATGTAGGGATCATTTGGCTTTACACTCAACTGAAGATGTGACACAAGGGAAACACCTCCTGGGAACTCCAGTGCCTCAGGGACTCTGGGGACCCAGAGATAGGAGCAAGCCTTGGGTCTAAAGGCCAGGAGCCCCATGCAGAACAATGCAGCCAATTTCTGTGCATGGGCAGTGTTTTTCCCAGTGCTGGAATCCAGATTAGTAGCTGTCCTCCTAAAAAAGGAGTAAAACACAGCCAGGGAGCGTGTGTGGCCCTGTCTACCAGATGCCAGCTCCAACATTTCATTTCCCTTTAGATGCCTGTTCAGTGGCATGGGGCTCTCTGGCCTGGCTGGGCTCGGTGCCGGGGCTGGGCTGCAGCCACGCCTGCCTGCAGGGCTGCCCAGGGGCACCCTGACGCCCGGTGGGAAGCAGGAGCATCACAGCACACTGCCCACACTCTGCTTTGGCTCCAGCCCTTCTCCCAAACCAGGCTTTTAACCACTTTTCCCCACTTGGCTGCAGAGAATGATGGAAAATAAAAATCTCCTATTCTGAGTCCTACAGTGAAAGCTGGCCAGAAGAGAAAAATTTGTGGGTGTTTGGAGATGCCCAAAAGAAAAAATGAAAAAGCTCCCAGGGTTATCTTCATTTCAGCTGATGTTTCTGGGATGCTTTCTGGGTCTCTGCCCCCCGTGCTCTGCAGGACCAGAGCTCCCAGCACCTGGCCATAGCACCAGTGCCTCTGCGAGCCAGCAGCTCAGCAGCTCACCGAGTGTGTGTCCAACCTGAGACACCACGGTCTCCCACGGTCCAGCAGCTTGTCAGTTTGGCTTCTCCACTCTCCTCTAGCTGACAGGGTTCCCAAGCACTTTGCAAGTGTCCTTCCAACTCCAAACACCAACATCAACAGCTGCTCTCTCATCCCAGCCCCAAGGAGGAGCTCTGCAGGCCCTGTCGGATGGCACCATGTTTGCTGGTGTGAGTGGTGGCTGTGCTGAGCTTGCATACACATGCACACACATGTTCATGTGAGGAACATGCCAAACGAAGGCTGATGCGATGCAGGTGGGCCTTGCTGTCTCTTATGGGGGGGCCAGCTGCACCCCAGCTATGCTCTCTCCCATTTCAGTTGGGATCAGCAGCTTTGTGGTTCCAGTTCTGTGGTTGCTGCCACGCATTGAGGTGGACCCAGAGGGACAGAGTCTGTTTGGGCTTTTGGTGGGGGAGGAAGAACCTCCAAGCCTTGTGTAGATTTGGTCAGAGTGGCAGAAGCTGAGCCACTTGGAACACTTTTGTTAGTACCTACAGCCCCTTGGAGACAGGTCCAAGGGAACTGGTATGGAGTGGGAGGGGATGTGAACTTGGGCATAGTCACCAGCTGGTGGATTACATGTCTCTGAGGAGACTGATCATGACCCAGGGTACTGGCAGCTGGCATATGGTCCTGAACAGAGGTCTCTCCTCCTTCCTGGGGATCGGAGGACGAGGGGGAAAGTGAGGGCAGGAGAGTGCTTGTGCATCAATATCACCCAGGATAGAAGCCAACGTGTGTCACTGACGTCAAATCTGACCCCCGTCAAAGCTGAGTGTCCTGTTACAGTCAAGTAGCATTTAGCTCCGGGAAAATGCCTCCGTGCTGAAGCTGTTACTAATGCGATAAATGCCGGAGCTCCCAGGAGACTGAATAATTACAAAGTCCTCAAAGGAAAACAGCACAGACCTCCTTTAAAGTAAAGACAAGATAAAACTTCAAAGCTGGGACAAGAGACTGGCTCTCAATACGTTGTAAACTCCGGAGTTAAATCTGCCTCCCCACCATCCCTGGTCTCACATAACCACTGTGTTAAGAGGCTCAGAAATTGGCACTAAGAAATCCAGAGGGCTATTTATCCAGACCTGGAAATGATGATACTGCCCCATGAAAGACGTGTTTGTGCTTGGAAGTTTGTGGAACAAGGCCAGCAGCCGCAGCCCCAGTGTATCTGCACAGTGTGTTGCTTCTCGGACGTGGGCAATTTGCTCTGGTACCCGGATGGAGCTGAGCCAACAGGAGAGGAGATGGTGCTCAAAGCCTGAGTAATCAAGCCAGCCCTTTACATCCCAATGTGTGGCTGTCTATACATCTTAAAGCTTGATGTCAGGCCAGGGGGAAATACAGAAGGTTTTGTGTAGGGCTGGGATTGGACTGTGATACTCAGGACCAGGAGTGCTTTTGCAGGGATGCTTGCTAGACAAGCCAGTCCTTTTCCAGACAGAACTGGAGGTGAGCGGGCAGGGCTGTGCTCTCTGTCTAGACATGCCTGGTGCTGTGGAAGGGCTCTAAGGCAAACGAAAAGAAAATACATTTCAGGCTGTCCAAGCAATAGCATGAGGATGTCTGGGAGAGCTGCTTGGAGGCACCTCTAGCTCCCATGCACTTTCTTGGTGCCAATGGCTGTGACATCCACTGTAAGAAGGAAAGCACATTTGACCTGCACCAAACCGCCTTCCTTTTTTCTTACTGTCTCTTGCCTTTGCACCAGAATGCCCTTTCAGCCCTTTAAAGACTCTTTTCTGGGAGAGGGGTGATGTGCCAGAGAGGTGCTGGGTACCATCCACCCCACCCTGGCTGCCAGCAAATTCAGCATGGTTATATATAGGCTCTGAGCTGAGGCCTTCAAAGCAGCACTTGGACCTGAGTTCCTCAAACATGGCTGGAAAAATTCCACTTGGCATCAGGCAATTCACCATATGCTGCTGTTCCCTTCTGCTTTTATCTGGACAGTACCTCCATGCTCTGTGCTGTGGAATAGCTGCTATTTTGGGGGGACCATTTGATATCTTTCCATTCCCTAACCATTCTTGAAGGGGCTGTCTCCCCTCCTCCAGGCTGGGACACAAACAAACTTCTCAACTCACTGCACCAGCCCAATGTCACTGGACTGCAATGGTGCGTGACCAATGGCTGGACTGTGGGGGCTCTGAGAGGGTTGATGGTCTTTCTTTGTCATGTGCCTACGTGTTGGGAGGCTAAGGCTGGCAGGTACCAGAATATTCACCGTCTGTATGGGGTTTCTCAGATAAAACCTGTAGGGCCAGTAACTTTCATGCACAACTTCCACATTTGAAGAGCAAGATTTCTGCATTTCTATTTTGAACTGCTGGTTTTCTGTGAAGTTGTCTAGGAAGGAATTCTTGTACCTTCTATTTCCACCCAATGTCTATGGCTTTTTTAAAAATTTTTGCTCTCAGAAGGAGAAGGTGCTTTGAACATCTATTCTATTCACACACCAAATTACACACAAAGTCAACATACACCTAAATCGCAAAAACATGTTTGTACCACCCAGTGAATTTGGCCTGGGATTGCTAAGTGGAGAACATGGGTTTCATAGTAGGGCTGATACAAAGGTGGTGCAGGTAACCTGCCGCAAATCTTGGGGGGACTCTCTAGCTGGGTCTTCGCTATAAACCTTTCCTTGCCCATCACTGCCAGGCAGTTGCAAGGCAGGATGAGCTCTGCTCAATGCAGGCGTGCAGTGCAAAAGCCTTAATTTAGAAGCAGTAGGACAACTCTGCTTGGCAAGTCTGGAATAAACCTCTCCAGACAAATATAGCTTTCTCGAAGGAGAGGAGAAAGGTGCCTCCCTGCAGAAGGGTGGGAGGTGCCCGAACATTTCTTTTGGCAACCTGTACACTACTCTGATACCCAGTTTGACATGCCTGCAAAGATCCTGATGCTTTTGTCTGAGCTGGCTCCCATCGCTAGACTTGATCCTCATTGCTGTTAATCATGAGTGAAAGTAAGGAGATGGAGTCAGCAAACACCAGCTGACTTTTCTTAGGAGATTTATGTGAGTTTGTGTGTTGTAAAGCTGCCAGGAGGGAGAAACATGCAGATCTGAGGAACTAGGCATTGCTCCACCATACTAGCCAAGCTCCTGTGCCATACTAGTGTCACTAGCAGTTTTGGAGGCAGGGCCTGGCTGGGGTCTCCCACGCTCTTCTTTCTATTTATTTGCCTGGACGCCTGACACTTCCCCAGCTGACTGTGCAGAAAAGGGCTGTCTGTTCCTCAAAGAGTTTTCTGAACTTATCATTGCAGGGACTGCATCTGGGAAGAAATTCACTTTATCCAGACTTTCCACCCCTCGCTCCCCAAATGAGAACAAGCTAGTACACCTTTCATTCATGCCTGCATAGCATCCCTCTCCTCTTGATTACATGGAAAATAGTACCAGGGGAGCATTTGTGTATTTTTAGCTACTTTTAATTGAAGTAGCAGCTGGAAACAAGGAGGAGAGCCAGCACCACGTTGCCAGCCAGCTCTTCACAGGCATCCAGCAGCTGCCACGCAGCCCTGCACCCACAGTCACTTGGCAATTCGGGAGAGGTCCATGGGCACCTGGGGACATGTTTGGGGCAGCTCTGAGAAAAGGCACAGAAGCCAGGAGCTGTAAATACTGTGTGTCCTCCCATACACAACCCTGAGCTACAGGGTAGTTCAGGTTATTGCCCCTGCAATCATCAGCCTCAGCAGCACAGCCAGCATTTGTCTCCCATGCTGCTGCAGGCTTGACAAGTTACCAGCAATAAGAGTCAATATTTACCACATCTTGTGTTTGGTAGTGTTAAGAAAGCATCTCACCCAGAAATGCTTCCTTGACTAGTCCATGTAAATGCTTCTCTCTTAACGAGGGAGAGTGATAAACAGGTGGCAGGCAGAAGGTGACAAAATAGCAACGGGTGTCACCCATGGCAAGAAACAAGAAGAGAAACTGCACACTGCTGTCAAGGGATCGGGAAATACGGTGGGTTTGGAGAAGCAAAAGAAGAAAAGTCAGTGAGTGAGACATCCAAATGACTCTGAGACCCTGGAAGAAGTTCAGCTGCCAAATTCTTAATGGACAGTGTGTCATCTTCCTTCACTGGTGGTTTCAGCAAACACAGTACATAATTTCTTGTGGGCGAAATGCTGCCTAACGTACGTGCATTTGTGTGCACGCTATATGGACAGGAAACCCGCCAGGGCGTCTCTCCCTGTTTGCAGCCCACCTGAGGAGGGTTAATAGGGCAGGACATGGAGGGCAGAGTCCAGGCTGCCGGTGGGTGCACTGTGCAGGGTCCTGCTGGCTGCCCGGGGTGCTCACAGCCTTCCCAGGGTGAGATGGGGTGGGAAATCAGGTCTGTGGGGATGGACTTCTGCTGCAGCCTGCTTCACTGATCTTTGCATTTCTGAAAGCAAGACATGCTTCTGTTCACATAGCAAAGCAACACGTGGACTCCAGTGTGTCTTCTTTGGCCTGATGTCAGGAATTTAGTCCAGAATGCACATTTTGATCATCTGATTTTTATGCAGAAAGGCAGCTAGGCTAAAGGAAACAGACTCTAAGGCACTTCCATGCCCCCAGTCACAAGGAGTCTCCTACCACAATAAGAATTGCACAACTTTCATTAAAGACATTAAAATCTACAACCTCTCTAAATAACAAATCAGGCCAATTTTCTTAGAAATCCTCCCTTTGCTTGAACTGCTTCCCCACACAGCTCTGCCTCCAGAGTAAGTAGGGCTGGAGCTGCAGCAGTAAGCCCGTACCCCTTCCCCAAGTGCTGCCAGGCTCTTGGGCTCTCTCCATCAGCCCCTCAGCCCAGGGTGAATACCAGCCAAGACCATGAAATCTGCACTTGACACTGTGCTAACTTCATGCTTAACAGCCACTGCACAGAAAAGGGAAGCCCAGCTAACTTTCAGTACACTAATTGGAGGGCTGGCTCTCATCCCAACCCTCTTCATCTTCCCCTGTTTCAGTGTGAAAGGTCCGTGAGAGAAACCTTTGCCACCGGAGACTTGTCAGCCTGCCATTTTTATTCCCATGTAAACACCTCCTACAACCATCAGATTTAGCGGCTGGCAGGAATAAATAATTTCTGAAAGGCTGGAACACAGAGCAGGCTGGTAATTGGGAAAATCCGACTCCAGCCGAGGAAACACGCTCTGCAGGCAAAACATTTGGCAGCACAGGAGGGGGCTGCACATCTGGTGAAGGCAGGCAGCAGGCTGGCCAGCATACAGCTTCAAGAAACATCTGGGTGAGTGCAGCCTGCAGATGGGATTTGGGCTGTATCTTTCAGTAAAGTAGATCCTAGCAAATCTGCACTCCTTAGCCTATGTGCACTGGAAAATCCATAAGGAAATTCATATACATTCATGTGGCTTTTTTCCCCCCTTTGCAGAGGTTTTTCTCTCTCTGCATTGCTGCCGTGATTTCCTGCGCTGCTGTGGGTTGTTTGGGGACACCCACAACAGCTGCAGTGAGGGGACAACTGACACTTTGTGATCCTTTCTCTGCTGTTTGTTTTCTCCTTGCTCTGCCCAAGTCAGTCTTGAATGGGTCCTTGAGAATGGCCTGCAAGTGCAGCAGCTCAGCATCACCCCGTTCAGCCACTAGCAGGCAGGGCAGAGAGGACAACTGGGAGGAGGTGGTGGGATGTTTGGTTGTTCTTGGAAGTGGGGTGGCCCTTGAATGCCATATAAGCCAGCCAGCAATGACAGCTCTGCCCAGTGCAGCTCTGCTGTCCCTCCAAAACCCCAACCATGCGAGCGTCCACTAGTTGTCCTGTGGAGGAAGAGCATCGCTGCAGAGCTGCTGTCCCCCCGACAGGAGGTGCCAGCAATGGCTCCCTTTCACACCCAGACGGCTGGCAGCAGCCCTGGTTCTTGCCCATGTGTCCCATCTGAAAAGGGTCTGGCAAATTGTTCAGGGATTTGGTACACCTCCCCAAACATGTTCTTTGGGACTGGGTACCCACCCCATCACCAAAGTCCTGGTGAGAACATGTGTAATCATTCCTGACTGCTCTCTGGGTGACCACCTATTTCTTTGCTGGGCTCAGTGCCGTTCTCTGCTGTGACATTAAAGGTAGCAGAGCTTTTATTGCTGGTAGGGATGTGATGAGCGTGAAGCATCCAGATGGACTCCTTATGTTTGCAAAACGAGTAGGCTCAATCTGGAAACAATTTGGAAGAAAACAAATGGGAATCATTGCAATGGCTTGTATCCGATTTTACCTTGAAGGGCAAAATGCCCTTCCCCAGTTTTGCATGGCACAAGGGAAGTATTCCCAGACACACCTCTGAAATAGGGTGGTAAACATGGTAATCTAAGGACTAACAGCCACAATTAATTCTCTCTGCAATTTCTAGTAGCTGGAGAGGCTTTAATCTAGCAGGATATATCCATTTCAAGGCAATTTCCTTTATTATTCAAGCTTGAAAATTGCCTGTTCCTATTGGTCTCCAATGCAAGTCTTTCGAAGTTTAACACATCTGCAATTTTATAAAGTCATTAGTTTTAATTAATAGATAACGCTCCTCCATTATTCTCAGAATTAACTCCAACTGAGAAGAAGACACAGAGCCAATACATGGTTGTGTGTATTCACTCGGAAATTCTTTTGAAATGCTGCGATGAAAGGTAGAGAAAGGGATTTGGGCTTTATTTGGCAGATAAATGGAAACGCAGAGCAAAGTGTTCTCGCCAAATTCTATAGGGCTTAAGCAATCTCAATCTCAGATGTGCTATGATTTGCTGCCAAAATGTTTTGTGTTATCCTTTTTGTGCACATCCAGAAAGAGTGGCCAAAGGGTTACATCTGTGTGTCCGCAGGAGGTGGAGGGGATGCAGGCTGGGAGTCAGCACGGGCAGCGGAGCTTCCAGCGCCAGCCAGCGGCGAGGCACATGGTGCCATCCTGCTGGGCTCCTGATGGATGAAATAGGTGAAATGTCAGACATTCCCTCTGCAGGAAAGTGTCCTGGGAATGGCAGTGACCTTTCTCTTGGGAGCACTGGCGAGCTGTCTCTCTCCTGCTCCCCACCTCTGGACCATCGCCACCAGGCTGAGTTTGATCTGGGTACAGAGCAGCTTCGCCTCCGAGGTCTAAAAAGGCTTGAGAAGAAGGAGGAGGTGGAATAAGGATGGATTTACTGAACATAAAGCATCAGGTGGTCAAACACATCACCCTCAGCCCCAAAACCTGGAGCTGCTCTCCTCAATGACTATATCTAAGCTGGGATGTGTGGGAGTGCTTCCATTTCGTGGTCCACGGGAGCTGGCTGTGCAATTTTTTGCTCTCTCTCCTGTGCTGGTTTGGCAGTATTTAACCCCAAGAAGCCAGACCACAGGTACAGCTGAGCAGCAAATAGCTTTCCCATCCTACAAAAGGTCCTGAGCTTTCAAGAATTCAACCCTGCTCTTAAAAGGGGACATAAAAGACTGTTTATGACTGGAATGACAGACTGGGGCTTGCTTCATGTCTGTTGAACCTTTCTGTGAAAAGCTGTGCTTTTTAACAACAGCAGCATTTCACTATACGCAGAGCAGATCATCAGGAATCCTTCCTTCTCCCTGATCCCAGCTGGATTCATCCTCTTCAAGCCTGAATCCCAGGGTGCAGCATGAACTGAGGCCCTGAAGGGCCATGCAGAAGAGATGCCCTCACGGAGCAGAACGAGAAATCTTGGCACTTCCCAGCACAGCCAGCAGCTGCCGCCAAGCAGATCAGCTCAGCCAACGTCTGCCGATTTGCTCCTTTGTTCAGCATAAGCCAAAGATATGAGAATGGCCTGAACATAATTGGATCAGCTGTTCCTCTGGTGGGATGAGGCTGGAAAACTCAAACGATGCAGGAAGGCCAGAGCAGACCTAGAAGAGTGGCTGTGGAGCGAGGGGACCATCCCTACTCCCGTACTGGTACAAGGTCGTGTGTGACATCCACATTCAGGAAACAGGCTGACCTTGCCGCACTAGTGTATGAATTCATGGGCAAAGAATATAGGAAAACAAATAAATGCCACGAGGCTTAAGAGGGAATTAATTCTGCAGAGCAAAAGGCAACACAGTGATGACAACTCAGCTGACAGGGCTGAACTGTGAGTGGCAGCGTCGTATTGCTTTGGGCTGAATGCGGCAGTTCCAGTTCAAAGCAAAAGTCAGTGGAGCTGTCAGCAGCTTTGGTGGGATAAAAAATGGTGCTCTGCAATTTTTCTGCTCCATTAAATGAATACAAAGAAGCACCTGGGCTATGGTAAATCAAGGTAAGAGCAGTGTAAGAAACGGGCCTCTGTGACACAGCAGGGAGAGGATGCAAGGAGGTAGTTTGCAAATGTCTGAATTTCCACTGAACTGAAGTTGCTGTCGGCTCCTCAGGTCCTTCCCATTTCTACGGTGGCAAAATTTAAGGGCAGTTGAAAGGGACTGTATTAGGCACAAATGACTGGCTCAGAAAGAAGCTGCCTCTTCTCAGCAGCTTGCGGAGTCCCTGGCATTACTCAAAAGCCACAAAACCACAGCTCTGCCCCAGCAAGTGAGGTGTGATGTGCCCAAGCCATGCTGCCAGGAGGCAGCGCAAGGGCAGTGCTGCGTGGGGCTCGGCTCACGGGGCTGGGGGCAGCTTTCAGGAGCAAACTAGAGCTGCTGGTTGGAACACACTCTTCCGTGCCTCTCCAGGGGTGGAAAAGGGCGGTGGAAGGTGCCGAGTTTCTTCACTGCAGTGCCTCATCCTGCGAGTCACTGCCACCCTTCAACTCCCACTGGCTTTAGTGAGTGTGACAAAAAGCCACTTACAGAGACATGGGGCAATGCAAGGGAAAAGTGTTTCCCAGGCTCTACAGATCCCAAAACACGTGATTTCCAACGGGATGGCCTTGCCTAGAGCTTGCTGACAGTGGTGCAAAGGGCTGGGGTGCAGATCCTGGCACCTGCAAGCCTGGGGGCTTGCCCAAGTGTGACACCCCCTGCTCTTGTAAAGAAGAGGAGAGATGGTTTCTGAGAAGGGTGGGCCACTAGCTCTGTGGGGTTTGCAGGACGTAACAAGCACCTGCAATTATATAAAAAAATTAGAGTGGCTTGGTATGCTCCCTGGGTTAGCAGGAGGTGTGGGCAGAAGCTAGAGCTGGCACAGGGGAGACATGTCTCATCTGACATGGAGGCCTGACATCTCATAGCAACTGCAGGCCCCAATGTAATAAGGAACGAGGCGAGTTAAGGCTTTCCACAGGTCAATTTGTCAGCACTCAAAGAGGTTTTTGCCGTGCCCGTGTTGGACATGGACACCGATACAATGCTTCACTGCTCTCTGTTTCTCTGCTGTCCCATTGCTCCTCAAATACCAACCAGAGATATCTGGGACATACGGGAAATAGTGTATGGTCCAGGGTCTTCTGTAGAACTAGAGGAGCTTATATGTAAGCTTGGGCAAGCGTAGTCTGACCTCTTAGAAGTCAGGGGAGCCACTGGGCTGGCTCTTAGGAGGCTGTTAGTGCCTTCCATCGCTGTTCTGAGCCATTTGAGCTCATGGAAGGTGTTCACCCACTGCTGAATACTATTAACCTGTGCTGTTTCCTTGCTGTGCCCTCATTTCCAGAACATCAAAAGCTCAGTCAAGTCCTGCGGTGTGGGTTGCATTCATTGGCTATTTCAGATGAGTTTGCCAGAGCCCAGCAGCAGCTCCCCAAGTCATCCTGAGTGATGAATGCCAAGAGGAGGGCTAGTCATGCAGAACAGACAGGGAGGACGTGCGATCTGCAAGGAACCAGGGTGGCCAAGGAGCTCTGGGGCTTGAAAAGCACACACAAGAAAAATGCAGGAATATTTAATCACAGCTCCACAAGGTGCTGCCAGCCACCAAGGAACAGAAGCAGCCGTAATGAGGGTGTCACCCATCAGGGATTAGAGAGCTGGAAATGGTTTTTAGTCTGTGACTGCCAGACCCCATATGTGAGCTCAGATGGGCCAAAGCAGAGATATTAGAGCCCTGTGGTCCCAGCAGCTTCCACTCAGTGAGCTCCCACATGAAGCTGGTTTCAGCTGAACCCCTATCGCAGTGGGGACACGCCACCCTGCTCCTCCTGCCCCCAGACTCAGGGTTCAGAGCAACTCTTAGTCTGTATTATGTAGAGGAAACGGAAGGCATCTGGCCCTGAGAAAAGAAAGACCAAAATCTCCAGCTAAAAATAAGAAGTGTGAAAATTTGAAAAACAGCCAGTCTGCATCAGGTGTAAAGCAGCATCAGCAAACCTGAGGCAGCAGCACTGTAATGCTTTACACCGCTGAGGATATGGCCCCAGGGGGGTGTTCTCTGAATTCGCAGTCCTGGGGAGCTTTGCACAGGGATGATAAATAGCACCAACAGGAAGGAAATGTGGTTAATGTTTGGGTTCTCAGAACTCAAAGAACGGTGCTTTTATTTTTAATGTTCTTGATAACGAATGGTCCATGGTGATTTCATCTGCTGACATTCACCCTCTGCTGCCACATTACCTCTCCTGCCCCCTTCTGAACACTTAGAGCCCAAAGCCTGTTGTAAAGCTCCTGCACTGCAAGGACAAAAGCGGGATGCTCAGAGCACTCAGCTCTCATCAGGGGGAACCAGGCTGGAGAAAGGAGGCCCAGATACACAAGTGTGGGGAAGGAAAGGATGAGAACTGGAGAAATAAAGCTTGAGGATGAGGATGCAGAAGCCCTCAGACAAGTGTGGAGTGGGGCAGAGAGGCATCTCTCCTTGGACTGTTTTTCTGTAACACTAACCCCAAGTATCCAGAGATACAGGTCTGTTTCTGTTCTGTCCTTCTTTCTTCTTGCAAGAAAGGATTTTTTCAGAGGCATTGGGGCCTCCCTTCATGCCTGATGTTTAACATTTGCATGCTTTGAATTTTTAAGTTTTGCAAATGCCTAGAACCTTATTTTCCTCCAAGAAAGCTGAGGTCCTGATGCAACTTTTCTATCACTGTAACTGAAGCCATAATCCCTAAACAGCCAGGAAATCACAGGCAGGTGAACAGTGTCTTTAAATCTCTCCAGTGCCTCTTAAAGCAGTCTGATTATTCCTGCTACCTTTTTAGCTAGGAAGCTTTTCTCAACACTTGACATATGCCTTCTTGGCTAGAAACCATGGCTGGGAATGGCTGTGCCTCTGCAGCTTGCTGCAGTTGAACATTAGCTGTTGCCTGTGTGTTGTCACTGCCCTGCTGGTGGATCACACCCTCATGGGGGCCTCAAAAGAAGCACATGTGCACCCCATCCTCTCCGGAAGGTTGCACAGCAGCACCTAAGCAGCACCCGCACAGCCCATTCTGCAGGCTCTGTGGAGGAGGAGCATGTGCAACACAGCCAGCCGCTGGTGCAAACGGTGGTGCTTTGAAGAGGATACAGTGCTGGCAAAGCCAATCCCAATTTAAGCCTAAACCCAATTCCTTTGGCTGCCCTGCAGGTCTACTCCTTCACTCAACTGCAAGGGAATACTTCATCAGCAGACAAAAGAGAAAAAGCAAAATGAAGCAACCTCAACCTATTGTTTGGCACTATCAGATGCAGTTGTTGGTGATTAATCACTCTGATGAGTACTGTTCATGCAGATTTGGAGGCATTTTGGACTCTATGTCACAATCCCCTTCTTGCTGGAGTTTTGGATTATAGGTTTGGCTGACGCTCCTGCTCTGAAACTCCAATTATGTGTGGCTGATTGAAAAGCAACAGTTGCCAGTCAGGTGAGCACTGCCCAAGCACAACAGCAGGGGCTCGCAAAATTATGGGAACCTTTGCGGGGCTGATGGCCGGATTAATTGTCTTCAGTGCGCAGACCAAAGGAGACAGCACAGGACGACAAACGCAGGCCCTTCTGCCCACCACCGGCCCTGCTGTAACGCCCAGGGGTGCCCCGCTGCCCACTTTTATAGGCAGAGCGGCGGCGCGTGCTCTTACGCGTCGCTGTTCCGCGACGTCTGACATCCTGATTGGCCCGGGCGCTCGGGACCCCCTTTAAAGGAGAAGTGCGTACGTGACCAGCTCGCCTACAGCTGATGGTGGTTTGTCCCACGAGATGGCGCCCCGGGGGTGAGGAGTAGGGTCTAGGGTCTAGGGTCGGCGGTGATGCTGGAGTCTGGCTGATCGGCCTGTCTCCCTCTGTGCAGCCTGTGCTGGGGCCTGGGGGTGACAGCAGAGGAGGGCAGTATGTCAGTTACATTGTCCGAAAGCAGAGGCATGCCTTGAAGACCAGGTGACCGGTTACCTAGGGACAGAAAGCTTCCATATGGTGCACTATGTCTGAGTGTGTGAGGGAGGTCTGTAAGACATTGCTGAGAGGGTTTCAGAGGGTCCATGAAGAGATGAGTTGCAGAAGTGGGTTTTTGTTTTTTTGAGTTGACCCTTATGAAGATCTCTGCTTTTTCTGAAACCCCTCCTCATCATTTTGATCCTCAGATCCTTGGCTTTTGGTTAGGCTACACTCGTACAGGTCTCTAGGCGTGCAGGCCTCCCAGCATTTTGGTGTTACAGATACTTTTAAGGAGAGTGGTTTGGAAGTGGGATGCCCACCATTGTCCTGTTTGTTCCTGGAGGATTCTGGAAGACTCTTCTGACTCCTTGAGGACTCTTACATTACAAAGATCCCCTTCACCTGGCAGACTTGCTGTCAGTGGTGGAAAAAAGATCAAATTCAGGACAAAGAGATTTATGCCATTATGTGCCTAATCAGTGAGACGCAAGGTGAAGGCTAGTGGAGTCCCTACATATTCACCTTAGAGCACTCTGCCAAGTACATTATTTATACATGAAAATAACTGCTGAGTCTTCCTATGCCCTGTGTTAGCTTCACAGCTTGCTTTCTTCCTTGTTTACAGTCCCTTGCCTGGCCAAAGATTGCTCTTGCACCTCAAAACTCAACTTCACTTTCCCTGTTGGTAAAGCAACAGGACTTGCTGTGACCCTGGGAAGGGCACACCACAGCCTGGTGTTTTGGGAAGCCATTGGACTCTCTCGCCCACACACCCCAGCAGCTACAGCTTCCTTTGCGGGCTGCAGCTGGCTCTGCATGCACATTCCTCACACACTCATGGGATTTTTGCTCTTTTTCACCCAGCATCTTGTGGCCAAGGTTATTTTTCGAAGTAATAGTGAGTGGTTTTATTCACCCTTCTCAGCCACAGAGGCAATGAGGAAAGTAAGGAGGCATTTTGTCATGAGGAAGACCTCTTTCTGGGAAACTGAGCAGTAGGCTGAGCCCTGCATGCTCTGCTCTGGTGCAACTCATTGCACCTTGCCTGGCTGCAGCCTTGTGGGCGCTTCTGCGTTGACCTGGGGCTGAGGCACAATGTGACACACCTGCAGCCTAGTCATGCCAGCCCTTTGGAAGCCTTCACCCTGAAGTCCTTGTCCCCCATCTAGGACCAGATGACCTCCAGCTTTCAGCTGTCAGCCCCAGGGAATGGATTAAGGTGGAGTCCTTGCAGACGTGGTGTCCTGGGCACATACTGGAGACAGCCCTGGGTGAGGAATGGCTTGCGCTGCAGTCTGGATTTGCTCTCTCCCTGTTTGGGCTTGTGTATGCTTGCCAAGCTGCAGCTAGGACTGTGGACCAAAGCCGAGCTCCCTGGGAGCTGTATATCGGAGCCTCTTTTACGAGGATCTCTGGAGATGATCTCATATATGTTGTCTCTGCTACTTAGCAGGCCTGGTGGAAAACAAGACAGTTAAAGTAGCTTTGACACAAGCAAGGCAAAATACCATGCCAGAATATTTTCCTTCAGCCACCTGAGACTACTGGCTGCTAGGAAACTATAAGCCTTGGGCCAAGCTTGCAGTCTGCTGTCCCCCTTGAATGGCTCTGCTGAGAAAGAAATAGCTAAATGCCAATCTGAGCTCCAGCTGGGTGTCATCCTTTGTGTGTGAGAGGCATTAGTAGGACTGGTCTAAACAGCAGAACATAGCCAGGGTCACTCAAGCAAGAAAGGAAAAACACCGGTAAATAAGAAAAAGGTTACTGTGCGAGGAGGGCTCCAGCAATACGAAACGTGAGCCTTTCTACACATGCAGCGGCATGCCAAGAGGGTCTGCCCCTTGGAGGCAAACTGCCTGATAAAGCTGCCCAGCAAAGCCCCTTCTCAGCGTAAATATAAACGCAGTCTCACCTTTCCTTAGTAACTGAAAAGTCTGTCGGTCTCTTCAGTGTCTTACTGGCTCCAGACAATGAGAAATGGTTGTGCTGTTTGATATAGCTGAGCTGCTCATCACAGCACATGATGAAATTCAGCATCTTTGTAGAATGGGTTGTTCCCCAGGAATAACGCTGTGTCCTGGCTTCAAAAGGAGAGATCACAAAGATGAAGGGATAGGGGAGGAGCTCCTGAAAGTCCAAGTGCAGGAGCCAGGGTGTTGGCAGGCACTGTAGCACCTTGTAACGTTCCGTCTCATGGGGAAATGGGAGGCAAGAGGGAAAAAAGAAAATTTAAAAAATACAGTGAAAAGCTGGCAAGGTTTAAGAATCTATTAAAGTCGAGTAAGTATCACTCAAAACATGAAAATCCAGCCCAAGCACAGCCAGCTCTAAGGAAATCGCATTGGCAACTCAAAATGAGATTGTTTCCTTGGCACCAAATTGTACCTTTCAGGATATTCTTTTCAAGTAATAAAGGTGAAGAAATTGTCTAAAACTGAAGTGACCAAAGAAAGAAGTGCTATTTACAGTTCATGTCTTGGTTCAGTGAAGGACTCCAAGCAATGTGAGAGCTCCCATGGACTGGACAAGCTGGATTACCCTTATGAGCAGAGGCTATTTCCCCAGATGTTCATGGAATGTTACATCGGCTCACAATTTTACAGATTTTAAAGCCAGAAGAAACCATGAGTATCATTTGGGTTTTAGTGTAAGGCATGAAGTTTCACATGACGCTTCCGATTTTGTTCCCTTACGCTCTGGTTATCCTGCAGAAGTTCTGAGGCTGAAGTCTGCAGATAACTGGAGCCCACAAAACGTTACTAAGGAAGGAAGCTTCACACATTCTTCACAGCAAACCACATATGTGGAATTGATAAAAAAGTCTTTATCTTCACTGTGAAATTTTTAGCTGTCCATAAATGAAAACAGACAAAAAGCACTTGGAAAGACATCAAAGTTTAAGCTAAAGGCCAAAAATGGATAGTTTTCTTCGTAGCTATAAAGGGTGTAGTAGCCAAGGCGCAGACAAGGAAGGACTGTCTCTAAACTATCTCAGAAGGCCACGTGGAGGCAAAGCGCCTGTCTTTGGCCCTATGAGTTGCCTGCGATGAAGCTGGGGATTAGAGCTATCAATGCTTTTTGGTGTTATGAAGTTACATGTGTTGGTTTTATGAAGTTATATACTTTTATATATTTTTGATTTTATGAAGTTTTATAACCCCTAAATGGATATGGCACGAGAAGGAAAAACAATTTTGATTTCTATAAAGGAAATTCATGCTCCTCTAATCTACCATAATTATTTGACTATGATGATAAAAGTATAGATACCGGAGAAAGAGAAATCCTTTGGATTTCAAAAATTAATTTAGATTGGTCAGGCCAGGAAAGATAATGATAAATTTCTAGAGGGTGTCATCTGTTATGCCAAATACTAGGTCACATTGGAAGGAATGAATTGAATACCTTGTTAGAGCATTGCCGAACTCCAAATTAACGGTACCCATAAAGGGAATGGATCTGGGCACATGCACACAGCTAAATAAAGAGCAAGGCTCCCTGTGCAGCACTAGTCTGACGAGTAAACGAAATGTTAGCATGCCTAAAGCTTGGGGTAGGAAATATTGGGCTGCCACTGTATAACCTGATGGAGCCCTGACCTCTCTAACCTTGCTTCGGTCTGATTATTCTGTCCCAGAAGGGCACACGCCGGGAGGAAGCACTTCTGAAAATGTTCAGAGGCTGAGGAAACCTCCTTGTGAAAACAAACTGAGAAGGTTGGGACTGTTTGTCAGGGCCCTGCGTGCACTAATAGGCCTTGGATTTAGGAAAACAAAGAGCTAAAAAGGAATGCAGAAGGGATATACTGGGAAGCAAGATAATTTATCTTTTCTATAAATACAAGGCAAGAGAGGAATCAACGGAATCAGAGCAATGTATTTTAAATTGATAATAGGCTTTTTATACGACAGTTCACAGTTAATCTGTGGAACTCACTGTTGCAATATATCACAGGGGCCAAGAAGGATGAAAAATCAGGTCTCTTCAAAACTTCCATACTGCATTAAAACACTGATGGTTTGACCGAGGGAACATTTTACAACTGGCCTAATTCTGACATGCATGTGATGATCTTGAAAGTACTGAAACTCTGATCCCAAACATGTGATGGCATTTGCAGTGTAATTTAGTGTAATTTGCAGTGTCATTCAAGCCACGGATACTCAAAGCTTGGAGCACAGATCAGAAAACAAGGCACCGTTTGGGTCTCCTCTCACCTGAGACACTTTTGCCACATATCCGCTCTGCCAGCCAGCCTCCCTCTGATTAGGATTAACTAAACTTTTCCTGTTTGCCAGACAATTTATCTTCCTGGCTAACTTTCTAAGCCTAGGAGAGTGGCACACCAAGAAAGTGCCAGCTCTTGTACCAGGAGCTCCCCACCAGCACAAACTGAAAGGCCAAGCATCAGTCAGCCGTTCATGGACTACCTGTTGTGACATCCTTCTGCAGACAGAGCAGTAAAAGTAGTGACTGTTTATACATTTGAAGTGTGCTACTGTCTATAACATCTAAATGCAGCCTTGGAATTGCGTATCTCCACTTTGTTTATCTGTTTTCTCTATGAACGTACCATGCATAAAGCTCCCTCAAACTGGAAACTTTTCTGAACAGCTTCCAGCCTGACCAAGATCTTTATGTAACATGTCTGTGGATGAGTGCTGAGGCAGCTTAAGAGCAAAGCACCATTTAGGGACAGGACAAAGCCAGCTCTGTGACTGTAAAGAGCTTGTTGTGAACATGCTACAGGCATGAAGTCTGAGAAGAGATTTGTTGTGTACTGGTATATGGTATATGGATCTGGTGTTTAAAGGAGCTGTTGCATTAGCATCCCTGGGTCTCTGTGGGATGTACCTGAATTCTGAAGCCATCTCCTGGGTTTGGAGCAATGTTTCAGGTGTCCTTGGGGGAAATTCAGGGAAGAGATGGTAAATGGAGTCAACCCTGAGGAAGAGCAAGAAGGTTGTAAAAGCTTGGAGAGAGGACGAGAATTGCTGAAGTGCTGGAGTTAATTCACAGCACACTGCTCACAGTATCACTTCAATCCACCCTCCTCCAGATGTTTGTCTATAAAAGGTTCATTCAAGCTTCGTTTCTTAGCTAAAAGGGTTGATAGCAAAGATCTTTATCCTCTGTCTGGCTACTATTCTGATGAGCAAAATAGACAAGTGCTGCCAGAGAAGAGTCTGTTCTGTGTGCTATATTTGTAGCTGTGAGAACACAAAAAGATATGCCTTTGGAATATAATTGCCTGATTTCTCAGATGTCGTTCTGGATCCTGGCCTGGCAGCTAATTTTCCTATCTCCAGTTTTAATCTTCTTCCAGTTGGGTACCCTGAGTTTTTGAATACAGGCACTGACACTACAAGTTCTTACTGCTCTGAAGAAACATATCCTCAGGATTATTAATCACTGAAGTTATTATCCTGCAAACGGGGGAGGGGACGGAGGAAGCTGAATGGCTTCTTGTACCTGTTGCAGAACCTGAGTGATCCAGGGAGCCTGGGCTGAGCTTTGAAGCTCCTCTTTAAGTGGAGATAGGGCTTTCTTTGAGGTGCCTTAGAGACAAAGCTCTTAGAAGTGTGCAATTGAAATCCTGCACATAGCACATGCCAGAGGCTCTGTGGCATGAGGAGCATGGATGAGACCTACCCATGGGACACTGTCCTGTCCCCAGCCACCGCTTTTTGGGGGGAGATGGACGTGTAGCCCTGTTTAGAAAAGAACAGGAGTGACCACATCTGAGCCCCAGCACATGCTGGGTATGCCGTCTCTCTTCCTACCCTGTTGTATTGTAATTCCCCAACAGCCAGCCCAGCCCTCATTTCCCTGTCAGGCAACCAGCACCCACAGATCTGGGCAAGCCTCAAAACAGCTCCTCCTTTCTATCAACTTGAAGGCTTTGTTATTAGATGTCCCAAAGCCCCAGACTGGCAGCCGAAGAGAGACCTTCTGGGTTTTTTTTCTTGCCCCAGCAGAACACAAGGCTTTCTGCCCTCGTCTCATTGTGAGAAAAACAACAACTGAAGGAAATCAAAGAAATCAAGCTGATGACACAGACGGGGACGGAGCAGCATGTGGGGACTGTGCACATGAAGAGCTGAGGCAGCACTTTCCCCAGCCCAGAGCACTGAAGAGGGGCCAGAGTAATTGAAACCTATGGGCTGAAAAATGAAGCTGAGAAGACTAGTTAGCTGTCTGCATTGTATGGTGCTGGGTAATGGGGGGTGATCACATGCTGAGCAAGCGGTGAGGAAACCTCTCCCTCCTGCAAACAGATTAGATGTCTGCTCCTGGTCCAGTGGTTATCCACTTGGCATATACCCAGCTCCCAGCTGTAAGCGTGAGGGAGTGGATGGCTGCTGCTGGCCCCAGCCAGAGGTAAGCAGACAGGGACAGCCAGGAAACCTCTGTCCATGGGGAGTGGTTCGGGGCACCGAGCTCAGGCCACTGCATTCACTCTCACTCTGCAGCTCCCAGCTAGGAGAACAGCCAAGAAGAACTTGTTCTCCCGGGACGAGCCAGGAATGAAGATACGGGGCAGAGAGGTGCAGTGATGACAGAAGAAAAGACATTAAATACTGGCAGCCTGCAGGAATGGGCCAGGAAACCCAGCAACGCAGGAGCCTGCAGAGGGAAAGCAGCTGCAGGAGAGGGGCCCCAAGGTGGTCATCTCAGGAAAATCTGGAGGAGCATTGCCTGGAGTGTGTCCCTCCTTTTGCACAGAGTGAGATCATGTGTGCCCATCACCAGGGGATGGTCCCAGAGCAAGTACCAGAAGGTGGCACTCCTGGATCTGCAGCCACACTGGAGATGCACTGGGCTGACATGCTGGGGATGTCAGCCAGCATGGTCATACTGGGGATGTGCACCATTGAGACTGCCACCAAATGTAACTCCCGTCCAGTCTCTGGGGAATACATAGCCTTGGGGCTGTGTGGGGTCTGGTCCTGAGGCAGCAGAAGCTGTGGTGGCAAAAGCACAGCCATGCTTCTCCTAACTTTGCCTAACTCTGACACATCCACCCCAGGAGTGGGGCCGTATCTTGGCACTCTCCATAGCTCTTCCCTCTGCTATAGAGTCTAACCCAGGGCATGAGAGTCTTCACCATCCTGAATTGCCTCTCAGAGCTAGAGAGTTGAAGGAGCATTTAAGTCTCTGAACCTCCTGTGGGTTGCTGGCTCCCAGAGTGTTGCCAGGGCTCGCTCGGTGGGAGCTGACCTTCGAGGCTTTGAGGTTTAAGCCGTGGTGGCTCAGACTCACCATGCCACTCCATACAGGACAGGAAAAGAGGGAGCAAAACGGGGAAAACACAAATGAACAATAAGATGTCAGCAGAGGAAGAAAGAGGAAAAAATCTCCAGTGAGTATACATGGAAAATAGGGCAAAGTGAAAAACAGATCCAAAGAAAATCTGAAAAATGGAGCAGAGAAAGAGTTCCCATGAAAACTGTTTTGTATACAGGGCAAACTGTAGGCAGGCCACATTTGGGCCGCATAACATAGGCTTTCTTCTAGCTAGAAAAACAATTGCAAACCAAATACTGATTCATTCTTGGAAAAACAAAATCCACAAAACTTTCATTTACAGGAGCGAAAGGTCTCTGAGCTTTGGTGAGATCTGCAGATGTCAGAAAAATACCTCTCAGGGTTCAAATGAAGCTTGTCCCAGTGTGGCCAGGTCCAGGCTTGGTAGGAGTGGAAACCGATCTTGAGAAGGAGGAGGAGGAGGGTTTTCAAGAGCTCAGGCAGGCGAAGTGAGAGCACAGCAGCCTCGGGAAAGTGGTGTGCCTCTCCCCTCTAGGGGTCATGGTGACTTCACTAAACGAGCCTTGCTGGGCCAAGCCTTGGTGTCCAACTGCCTGTCCCTGAGGGTCAGCTTTGCAAAGCTCTTGGGACGGCAGCTGCCAAAAGAGAGGTGGATATGCCCTCCTTGGCGATGTGCTCAAAGAAGATGTCATTCTGTGGCTTCCCAGCATCTTTAGCTCAGCAAACAGCACAGCAAGGAGCAATCAGGTTTTGCTGCACCACTGTCAGAAGCCTGTACTGCTTCGTTTTGCTTTGCCCAAGCAGTGGGATGGTGCGGAGCTGCTGCCAGCCATACCTGGTGAGGATCCCACAGGTTCATCTAAAGGGGTGCTCTGAAACAAAAGAGGGGCCCGAGCTCTCATTTCAGCCTGACAGGCCCAGGGACACATTCACAGTGAGGACACAAGGGCAGGTCATACAGAAATAAACAACCTCTGCCATCAGCCAAGTTTGGGCAGTGACGGGGGAAAATCTGTTTTGGAAGAGCGAGACGAGTTTTAATCAACACACCATCCTTGCTGGCAGCGCCAGGCTGAGGAGCAGCAGAAATCCTTTGTGTTTGATCCCAGCGTAGTGAGATCTCTCAAAGCGCAGGGGCCTGTTGCCAGTATTTTCAGGGTCACAAGTGCCCCCCTTTGCGAGTGACAGCTGCTCTTGCTGGCCAGCAGAGAGTGGCTGGAGGAAGCTATTAATTTGTTTTTCCATAGAAGTTTTAAAAAAAAGTTTTCTTGCAACCATGACCAAGAAAGGAGGCAACAGCGCAAGGCAAATAAACAGTCATTAAGGCAAATAAACAGTCATTAATGTGCCTCAGAGGTATGTTTATGTTTCGTTCCTGAAAAACACAGCCTCTTGGTAGTGCAACCCTCTGGGCTAGAATTGAGGAAGGGGTGAGAGCTGCGGAAAATAGCCCGGATGGAGCAGGGGGGTCCCTGTCACTGCCTGCCCATGCAAGGGGACAGCCACCGTGAGCGAGTGTGGAGTCACGTCCAGCCAGAGAGAGGGCGATGTTCAGATGGGGGGTCGCACTTCTGCTTTCCATTCGATTTGATGGTGGGGCTTAACATGGGGCTCACGCGCATCCCCAGGATCCCTTGCCAGAGAGTAAAACCCTTATGAGTTTGCCCTGAACAGCCATCCTCGTAAGAGAGGAATGTGTCATCTTTAGTAGGAGTGAAGTCCAAGCTTGGAAGGGCCTACAACGTTTTGCCAACGTTTTATCTTCCTTCCCACTCCCACTTAGAGTGGGATGCCTCTGGCCTCTATCACAGCAGCAGAGAGCTCACCCTGCAGGCAGGACACCTGCAGTCCCAGCTCAGTGATCTGAGAGCAGGTGTGAAATGGCCAGGCCAGCCCCCAGCATGTCACTCTCCATGTCCCCAAACAGCGAATGCGCTAGGGAGATAGCGAGTGCTGAGCCCAGACTGGGCTGAGAGGCAGGGATGAGGGGTGCGTGGCCAGGGCCACACGCGTGCCCTGAGCAGGGAGGTTTCTGGAGCGAGTCCTGTTTGCAGTGAAACGCTCTGCTTTGCACACCCTTATTCTGTGTGCTGGGACCCAGTCAGACAATATTATCCCCTTGGAGATTAAGTCATAAATGGCAACATCTGTAGCTCTGGTCTATGTAACCTGAGTCGTATAAAACCCACCCCAAAAAGCTGGGCAGGGATTCCTTCCCACGCTTGCTTTGTTTGCAGCTCTTGCCTGGTTCTAGCAGCTCCTGGAGCACAGCACAGGCAGGTGCTGGGCATCTGTGCACAGGCTCGGGGAGCTCTCCTGGCTGGCTTTGAGTTTCTCTTCCATGGCCTGGGTGCAGAGTATACATGAAAAAGATCGTTTTGCTGAACTATGGGAGAATCAGTCACTGCACTAGACCATTTCTGAGCGACAACATTCCCAATGACTGTGTTTCTAACCCCCAAGGGGAATTTACAGAGAGATTTCGAAAGGACAGTGCTGGATCATTTTGGAAGAGCTGTGGTGGTTTGTCAGAGGCAAAAATCATGGTCCTAACCAGCAGCATTCATCAAACAGCTTTGCACTTCTCATAAGGACACTGGGCCCCAACCTGCTTGAATTCCCCTTAGGTCAGTTATGTTCTTCTCCCAAACTGTAGTGTCCCCTCTTTGGACATGAAACCTCCCACTTCCTGACCCAGACCCACAAAGCACTCTTTCCATATCCTGCTCCTTCTCACTTACAAAGTTGTTGTGTTTCAGTGATGAGTAAAGTAATCCCTGCTCATAAATTATGTTTATAGCATGCTTTTGGGTCTTACAGAATGAAAAATACTGAAACAATGTCAGTTATTTTTCCCATCAGTTCAGAGCAGTGAGTTCAGTCCCCTTTAGGAAACTCTTCTCCATAATTAGGAAAATGTCGCGGTAACTGTTTATCTTAGTCAGACAGTCTAGAATTGTGAATGCTGTGAACACTACAAGCTCCCCAACAGACAGGCTGAGCTTTTCTGAGATCCCTGATGAGATTTAGCAGTGAGCAGGGGACTGAGGGCTGTGTAGCACAGCAACTGAGTCCTCAGCTCACCTGCTGGTTGTGGAAGAAGGCAAAGGCAGATGAAACTGCTTTGATGCCACTGACCTTGCAAGGATGGTGCTTTGCCAGTGCCACGGGTGAAAGTCCTGCTCAGCACTATGACTCCTTGTCCCTGACAAGCAGCCAAACTCAAGAGCTTTGTTGCCATAGTGGACGTATTTGTTTAGGTCACATATTCAGGAAAGGAACTGAGAACAAAGTAAAAATAATGCGCTATATAAATGTGGGGGGTGCTGTGTGCAGCCCTGGGCACCCCACCTCCAGCACAGGCCCAAGGTGCAAGTGGGTTCAACAGGGACATAGAGAAAATCATGAAAAAGCTCAACTACTGGTTATTAAGCATGAAGGTTCGAAGTTCACCTCCTTCAGCTCAGGAAACTCCTGAACTGCTGGTTGCCAAAGGCTGGACGGGATATTAGGGGAATGACCCATGTGTTGCATGGCCAGTTTCTTGCTCTCTTTCCCTCTTTCTGCTTGCTGGCTGTTAGACACGCAGGCAGATGTGCAGCGCACCTGCGGAGAGCCATTCTCCTGCTCTTAAACAGTCAGTGAAGGACATAGCATGGCTGAGGCCCAAAATAGGCTTCAGTCCTGGAACTTGCACAACCAAGAACTGTCCCCATAGCAGCTGCAGTTGCCTGCTTTCTGCGTTGTGCTGTTGGTGGGTGAGTGGGTGTTTGGGGTCACTACCACTGGTTGTTGCAGTGAATTTTTCAGGGAGGAGCTGGTTCTCTTGCACATGGGGACAGAGGCGCAGTGAGCCCAAGCCTTGATGGGCTGGAGGTGTCCCACAGTCATGCCCGCTGCTGTCCAAACACTCCAGCATGGTTTGGGTCACCTCTGTGCCCCCTGTTGATTATATAGAAACAGGACAGCCACACAGGGTAAGGGCAAAGATGCAGGTAGCACAGTAAGTCTGTAGTAGTTGATAAAACGTAAAGAAAATGCATCAGGGTAGGAAAGGGACTGCTAGAGGCCATGTTTACTGTTTGAGTGTCATTTTAGTTGGGGAATGTGCCAGACTTGTTACTTGTGTTCCCTGTAACTGCAATTTTGTTTTTTTGGGAGCTTTCATCAAAGCAATTTAAGGGCCAAGAACTGCACCACTTTGGAGTCTTCAACCCTTCCTTCCCCCTGCAGAGCACAAGTCACCCTCACGGATACCACTTAGCAGTGACGAGGTGGCTGAAGAAAGATGGAAATATCCCAAGCAGACGGGATCATGCTTGCTTTTTTTTTTTTTCCCTGGCATCACAAATGGCTTCTGGAAGAAAAAGGTGAAAAAACAAGCCTGCAGAGCACAAACACAAAAAGCAAACATGGGGATGCTTGGTTTCTAGCGATGGGAGGCTGGTGGTGCTGATGGGCTGAGTCATTGCCCAGCCAGCAGGGGACACATGGTGGGATGGGCGGAGGTGGGGAGGTGGCAGATGGCCTCTCCGGACCAGCTGGCAAATGGCCTGGTGGGGAAGGTGAGGCCTTTCCAATTCAAGTGCGTGTGAAAAGGCTCTGGCCCCCAGGATGTAGCTCAGGGAATGGTGTGACCATGGCCACCTCGGGGACCAAGTAATGCTTGTGTCATGCCAGGCACCAAGCCCAGTGCCTCCATGAGCTGGATCCATGTGCTACAACACCCCAGTGGCTCCTATTTAAAGCTGTCCTGTGCGTCTATGCCAGCTCCATGCTCCAGGATTGCTCTTTCGAGAGCCATTCCAAGGAACAATCCCACCTTGGGGATGCATGAGTCCTTGCTTGGCTGATGCAGATGTATTCAAACATGTTTGTGGCCCTTTTATTTTACTGCTATTTGTCAGACCAGGATAACCACCTCATTAAATCCAACCCTGCCTTGACAAAGCATTGGCAGGAAGACTGCAGAGATCAGCTATGTCCCTGGGACAACTTAATCTGCCTTCAGGCTGTAGCTGTTATGGAATAATAAAGCTCCCCTGCTCCGATGTGCTCTACGAAAGGTCACATCCTTTCCCAACACCCTCTACAGTAGCCCTGGGCTGTTGTGGGAGGGGAAGGGAGTTCCTCTCCCCACTAAGAGATGTGCTTCCAGTCCCCTGCTCCGGTTTCAGCATGTTCCCCGTGCCCTGCCCTGCAAGCTTTCAGGCTAATACAGTTTTGGACTGGCTCCGCTGCTGGATGAGTGTCAGCCCAATCTGAACACCCACAGCGTTGTTGAGGCTGGATGGTTCTTGCTGGCCATTTGTATGTGTTCCTCAGGTCTTGCTTTTCCCCATCACGTGCATCCATGCACTTTCTGGAAGATGCTGCTGCAAGGGCTGGTGAACAGTGCTGCTGTGGGCATAGCAGAGCCTGTAACGGATAGCAACATCTGAGGTGTGGAATGGGCACTGCTGTCGTGGGTGCGCTTGTGTGGCTGTATGTTGGTGTGTATGAGCTTTGGTAAAACTGGTGTTTGCTCCTGCATATAATGTTGATGAAAGAAAAGAAAACAAGGCATGATCTTGCTGAAGTTTGCTGTGGAAAACATCATAATTTCATTCTCCAAACTGGAAGTTATTGATCAAAAATGCTAGTATGTTTTGTTCCCCAATCTTCCTGTAAATATTTCCAATACATAAAAATGCACCTTTCCCTTTGGAAAATTGACAACATTTATTTTAGCCAAATATCCATTTTTTCAGTGGAAAATACTTCAGCAAGTGCGTGCACTTTTCATTGCACATTGAAATTTCATGCACTTGTTGAAGTGTTTTCCATTGTGATAGCAAATCGCTACTCTGATAAAAAGCAGACTCCAAAGGAACTACAAGCTATGGTAGGATTGTTGCAATGAAGCTGCTGCTGCTATGACCCAGACCCACTTGCTTTTTCTCTGTTTTTGATAAGCAACTTCTAAGAGCTGGGCTAACTTTCACTCTGCTCTTCACATGGCCTTGATTTTTTTCTCAGCTCTGCAACACATCTATCTCCTTTGCAGTGCTACTACTTCTACTTTGATCTGCCTTTGCAAAGTTTAATTGCCCAGAGAATAATTAATTTGAGCTTCTCTCCCCATTGTGTAACAGAAAGGCTTGTAAGACCAGCCTGAGCTCTGGCACTGGGTTTTGTTACAGTCCCATCCCTACACTGCACCTGACTGCAGTGGCATTGCAGCTCAGCGTTCCTGGCACTGGTCCCTTCTTCCCAAAGGAGACCTTTTGCTCCTCACTATTAGGGCAGGAATGACTGCAAAACTGCAGCTCCAGAAAAAACTCATGACATTTCCACACCCTGGTGGTCAATACTGAATTTAAGAGGGGGAAGGACCTTCTTCTGATGCTGTTTCTGAGAAATGTGCCCTGGACCACCTTGAGGTGGATCACCATCCCTTGCTGGTGAGGTCCTTTCTGTGTAAACTACCAAAACCCTCCGTGTCAACCTGTGGGACAGTTGGGGAGGGGACTGTTCACTGGTCACAGCCTTTGAGGTGACTTGCACTTTGGTCCTACAGTGGCATGATGGAGCCGATGAAATTTTTTAAAAGTAGTAGGCAACGGACCTGCATCAGGATCCTCCCACAGCTCTGTGCCAGGGAAGTATTTTGTTTGCCGTTTGACTTACTTCTCCCTTTCTTTTCTTTATCTTTGTCAAGGCTCGGAGAGGGATCTGGAGGCTGTCCTGGGTTCCTCCTGAGTGCCAGCACTACATAGCCATTAATTACCAGGGATGCCTGTGCTGGGAACTCCACCTGGTGTGGTGCAAAAACACTGCTTGCTGGCAGTGTGGCTGGCTGAGGGTAAAGCCCGAATGGGTAAACAATATCCCCAGTAATGAGAAGTCCACATAGCTGAAACCTGGCCAACCCAGTGGGAAAAACGCTGACAGACTGGCTTGAACATGAAGGGCCTGACAGCCTTGGGCCACAGCGAGCAAGCTCTGATGCTGCTGATCAGGTGGGTGTTGCTGCAGGAATTAGGACCAATTGATCTTCTCGATGGAGGAGGTGGTCAGACCAAGACTTTTCCTTCAGTGTATTGCATAGTAATTTTTATTTGAGAACCCTTAAATTCTAGACCGTATTTAAGGCACTTGCTCCAAAGGAGCAAGAAATGAAGGCTGTAGAAAGCCAATCACCATTTTTCGTCTTTGACACACTGTCCTCGGCTTTGATGGATTTCTGATAATATCTGTGACTTAGGAACTCTGAGTGCCTTCCTTGCAGAAAATAGTTAGGATGGTTACTGTGAAAGCATGAAGATTTGGGGGATGTTGGGTATGAGGGAAATGAGGACATCAGAGGTTTTTCTTCAGCCTGAGTGAAGAACATGAGCTAGCTAACAAAGATACTGCTGGAGAACTGAGTCATCTATTTTATAAGGTTTCTTGGGCGGCGGTGGGACACTTCTGCTTTAAAACATTATTTCATTGTGAAGAACCCTGCCTTTTCTCTGCAAAGTTGGTATTTCCATGAATATTTAATATTTAATGTGAGCCAGAAGAAGTAGCAATGTACAGTCAGCTTGTGATTTCATCCACAGGAAATGTGATCATATTAGAAAACACATGTAACACATGTCACTTCTTATTAATTATGCAGTACCTAATAAATTGCTAGATACAGGCTGAGCTCAATTGTTTCATTTTTCCCATGCACAACAGAGTGGAACTGAGCTCTGCCAGATTTGGGTTTCTTATGTTTTAATTCCTCTGGGGGGAGCATGCGAACATTTCTTATCAGAAACTTAGAAGCAGAGAAATAACCCTCCACGCTTTTCACTGACTCCTGGACCCTTACCAAAGGATATTCGCTGTGGCATAAAGCTCAGTAATGCCTGACTTAGAAGGAAACTCGTTTCCTGCCATGAGTTCTTCCATGCCTTGTTCTTGGATGCGCTCTTTATCCCTGGATCTCCATGTCTTTATATCAAGGGCTGTCTCCTCTGTTCAGATTTATCTCTTACTCCAGGGTAGTGCTGCAAAGGAAACTTAGCTGTGAAATTGGGTATTTGTCCTCAGTGGATTAGAAATTTTGGGAAAAATGCAGTTCATGGGAGAAGGAAATAATTTACACATTTCAGGTCAAGTTTTGTGAAAAATCCCCCCTCCAAGATTTCCCTTTCCCCAAAGGTGCTGAAATTTTTCATTTTGATATTTTGAAAGAAGCCTTTCAGGCTGATCTTTCGGAATCACAGCTTTTTTTCTTTTGAAACATGACCCATTTTTTGGGAAAAGGAGTGAAAAAGAAGAATCAATGCTCCCCAAACAAAAGAAGTCTCTTGTTTTGGGTCTAGTTCCTCTTCTTTGTCGTTGTTTTGCAAAACAAGCGGGGGGAAAATGCAGTTCTGCTTGGGCTGAGCTAATTCTTTTTCTCTGATTTCTTTGTTCACCAACTAAACTGAAAAATCGTCTGTTCCTACAGCTCTATTTGCAAATAGCTGGAAAAGCTTATTCAAACAGTAAGACTGTAAGAAATATCCAGGGGATCTCAGGAGGAATAGCACCAGGGGACAGCATTTTGTTTAGAAGCATTTCTTTTGTTCTTCAGTGTAAAATTCCACCTTTTGCAAAAGAGGAACACAATGCCCGTGATTTAGAAATGGCAAAGACTGCTTTTTAAGAAGCAGGCTTGAGCAGGGCAATATAAACCATCCGATGTGCCAAAGATGGTTCCTGTGGTCCTGGTAATATCATCATGCATGTGGGTGCAAAAGAAGTAATGGGCTGTGCAGGCAGGGCGGAAGGGAGGGACCTTGGGTTGGCTTGGCCTGATCAAGAAACAGCCCGAGCAGCTGAGGGACTCCATGACAGGGCTTTGGCTCTGTTTTTCCAGCGTTATTTTTACTCCTAGTGAACTCTTGGTCCTGGTGGAAATGAGCTCAGTAGTACAGTGCTTCCTGTGGTTACCTGCCAAGCCAGAGGCGCCTGTCCCATCCCACCCGGCCCCGCTAACCCTGGGGTGCTGCAGGACCCTGCCTAGGGACAGCAGCCACCACAAGACCCACCACGCTTCCCCGCTGGTGCCTGTGGCAGAGCGTGTCTGCGGGCCGGGCAGGGGGATGTGCTTCCGATGGAGAGGAGGCGAAGGGGACAGCCTCCCCCCGTCTAGCTTGGAGGTCCAGTGCCAGAAGGCAGGCTCTGCACCGCAGCCCAACGTGGCAGCTGCTGCCCCATCTCCAGAGCCACAGCCAGTGTCCGGCTCTAGGACAGGACCTCGTGTCTCTTCCCATACTGCCTGTACTGCCCAGGGCTCTGCCAGCCTCCCCAAAAACACAGTAAGCATGTCTGTGCATCCTCCCAGAGGACATTCACACTCCCAAAACAGTTCCCAAGGGAGCACTTTTCTTTTTCCTAAATCGCTGAGTGGATTTGAGAGCAATTTCACAGAAAGCCTGGAATAACTGAGTCCTTTCCACCATTATCTGGACTCAGTCATGACTTCATTTAATTGTTGGGACATTGAACTCATGGGAGGTTTCAGTTACTTGCAACTGCTGACGCCTCAGAGGGCCTTGGTAAATGGAGGTGGCTTAGCAAGCTGTGCGCTACCTTCCCTGGATAACATGCAGGTAGATATTGCAAGTGGATGTGTTACTGGCAATAGACCAGCAAAGGTGGAGAACAGGTCCCTCTCACCTATGTGGTGTCCTCCTCTTCCTCCCCACCAGCTCATAGTTTCAGCTCCCACCCTTGGGAACATGCCCAATAGGTCTCTCCAGGGACAAGATGAGCGCAGTGTCTTATCACTGGCCTGAGGATTTCTGCCTGTTTCTGTCTAGGTACGGGAAATGAGGAGGGAACAGTTCATTATCTTAATCTTTCCCAATGAACCTGTAAAGGTGGGTGTGGGAGGGCAGAGGAATCAGGTCAGTGCTTTTGGGCTGCAGCAAAATTCCTCTGTAATTCCCCAGGTCCCAGGAACATCACAGCCCCTATCCTGGAGCACCGTTTCCAGCAGGGACAGCATAAACAAGTCAGCCTTAATCTCATTAGCTCAATGATGCTCTTTATTAGCCTAAATCAAACTGGCATTCTTTTGATGCCTGTCCAAGATGGATTGTATCTCTCTCTCATTGGAAAGGCCATCAAGAACTCTATTCCTGGGCTGTAAATAGAAAGAAAAATAATTCCTTGTTGATGAACCGTTTTACTGGCAAGCCAGCAGCCAGCACAAGGGAAGCAGCTGAGAAAGCACAATGATCAGAGGTCAAACTTTCTGCACAATGAGGCTGACTTTTGGGAGGACAAAGCCCCTACACTCAGTGATGAAATCCCGTTACCTCTGCCAGACCTCCAGTCCTGGGTGAGCCTGGTGGTGTGGGCTGAGAACGGCTGAACAACCTGACTGCTGTGACCTCTGTTTTGTATCTGCCCGCGAGTGGCTTTCTTGCCAGCCACCTTGGAGCAGAAGAGGATGCAAGGCAAGGAGAAGGGAGCAGAAAAATCAGGAGAGGAGGGGGGCAACAGAATTAAGGCAAGGCAGGAAGGGACTGGATGCAGGGTATCATTATCGTGGGTTTGTCTACTGGTCCATCCCATCCACTATCATTATCCTGTCCCTGGCCAGATGCATTATAGGAAACGTTGTTAGGGATGGCACCCCAAAGTGGGAGTTTCTTCACCCCCAGCACTGCATGTCCTGTCGAATGCAGCTTTGTGCGTGTGTGTGGTCACTTAGAAGAATGAAGGAGCTAGTGCCATTGGCACGTCCTACATGGTGGGAAACTTCCCAGGCATCTCCTTCCCTCTTCTCTCCAGCACAATCCCAGCTGCATCTAAGCCTGGTCAGGAGACTTAGCTCACAAAAATGCACGTGGCAGAATGGTACTACAAATGCCTTTTTTTTCATGTGCAAGAAGGATGGAGAAGGACATTAATGTGTATTAATATATTAATGATAGGCCTGTTGTTTTTGTAATGGCTGTCTCAGTGGTAAAGAAGCTGATGTTCACAGGAGTCCATACCTTCAGCCTGAGACATCCGTGATGATAGGTAGTAGCTTTTCTCTTTCTTCTTCCAAAAAGAGTTGAATAAAAGACCTGCATTATTGCAGGGTGTGGTGGCTGACACCACGCATGATATCACCGCCTCGGCAGTGCCAGCACCTTGGTCTCATGGCATAGCCTAGTGTCTTTCCAGGTGTGGCACCAGGAGATGGTATCTCCCCCGCCTTGCCGTGTCCTGCCTGAACATCACAACGTGACACCGGCTCTTTGCCCAGACCTCGGTTATTATGGGGAGAGGAGCTAGTCTTGGCTTCAGCCCCGTATTTCAAACTGATGTCGGCAGTGCCATTGTATAAGTCTTTTTTATTTTCTTAAAGACACTCATTTGGTATGGTTATTTTGATCGGTCTTTTCCCTGTTGTATTTGCTGCCTCCACAAAGCTTGAGCCAAAAAGGGAGATGGACCAGAAAGCAGAGGGAACCTGCCCAGCCTCACTGCTCAGGCCACAGTACTAAAAGGAAGCAGAGAGAGGAAACGGGAAGGTGAATTAGATTTTCAGAAGTCTTTCCATGTATGAGCATTGCTATTAATGGACACTGATAAAGGAAATAAATTTTTTTAACAATCAGGATTTCTATCTTGAGCATGTCCCTTTAAGGCTGATTTTGCTTCACCAATGCAAGATGCTCATCCTTTGGCTGAGAAAACCCCTTTGTAAGAGGGACTCAGTTCCTGTGGGGTTACATCTGGCTTCCCAGCCCTAAATGTGGGTCTTGAGGCTACACAGAGGGTTGGGTCTGCTCAGACTCTTGGGTCCGTGTTTTCACGCAGGAGAGTTCAGGGCAATGGGTGAGGAGAGGAGCCGTGCAGGAAACAAAAAATAGGCAGGGCAATCCAGGCCGTATTCTTGCACATCTGATGGCTGACAGCTGGTAGAAACTCCAGATGACATAAGCCAGCTCCCTCTCCCAGGATGCAGCCAGACATAGTATTTACTGTATAGGCTGTGTAAGAAGAGCTAAGCCCAGCCTGTGGCAGGCCTGGTGGATTGCACATGCACTGGCTTCCTGGGCTTGCTAGGTAGCCAGCAGCTATCGTCTTTCTGTGCACCTCAGTTTCCCCATCTGAAAAATGGGGATGATGAAACTAATCTCCTTTGTAAAGTGGGTTGAGATTTACTGGTGCAAAACACTGGGTGAGGCCCCTGGCGCTTCTGGGGAAAGCTGCAATGCTCTGTGAAGTGTGAGCTCCGAGACAAGTGCTGTTACATTTAACTCTGACAGTCTCTTCCATAGTTGCAGGGAAGGCACCGTGCAACTGCCTTAAATTAGAACTTAATGAGATCATTTTAGTGTGTAGAAATGAGTTGCTTCCAAGGAGCCAAGATTTCTCGTGTGCCAGTGCTGAAAAGGTTTAGTCTCTTCGTTGCATCCTGCTGCAGCCTGGGAAAAGGCAGCGTGAAAGAAGCAGAGACCACTTCTCTCTTACGCTGCCCCACATCCAGAGTAGGTGAGGGGCTTGTCCTGGGTTTTACTCCAGAGCTGGTGGGTAGGGTATAATTTGGCTCTGTTCACAAGAGGAATAAATTTCCAAGAATTCTAGGCTTTAGGGCAGGATTATAATTTTCTTGTTTTGCTATAGACTAGTATCTCTGAGCGTCCTCAGAAAGTTTCAGTGCTGTGAATGCTGCCTGCGGGCCTCTGTCTCAGAGCTGTGCCTCTATTTGTTGTAATTAACTTAGACATTGAGATGGTTAATGACGACACATCCCTGCCTCAGAGCCTGGAGAGCAGTTGGCAGTAGGCTGTCCGCAGAGGGAGAAGGGTGCTGCTGGCACAGACCGTCCCGCAGTACCAGGTCCATTTGCTATCAATTGTCAGCTCTACTGGGGCACTGATTTGCTGTAAATTCAGGAGCCTGCTGGGCTTTGGAGTGGGGAAAGCTCCCTGGCACCAGGGAAGCTTTATCCCTCAAGTGTGAAATTACTGCATGGGGGAAATGAAGAAGGAACATTAATTCATGCGATAGCTTTGCTGTGGAAAGATAATTCATGTTTCCCCTATGCAAAATGCTCCAGGCATACTAATGGCCCTCAAGCGTAGGTACTGCTGTTAGATTTATGTTTTGTTGTTGGAATGAAAACGATGGACTGAACTTATCCTGGACACAAGCCGGTAGCCAGCAATGAGACTATCAGGAGCAGGAAATTGTCCCTGTTATTTCAAGAAAAATATTCTGAATCTGTCATTTCTCATGTTTTAGTAAAAATGTAAAAATTTCTAACAGGTGAAGATGCTCACTTGCATAGCAGGTATCATCTCTCAAGTACTTTTGTCTGGGCAGAAAAGGAAAAATAAGCTGGTGCCAAGACACTTTTTTTTTTTTACTTTTCTTTCATTGCATTAGATGCAGACTAAATAGGGAGCTCGTTCTTCTTCTGCTCCCACTGTTCTGTCTCATTAAATACCAGGAAAGTAAAAAATGCCACCACATTAAGAGTGTTTCCCATCAGTTAACAATCGCAATCAAAGCAGGAACAGAGGTGTCAGCGAAGAAGAAACACTTCACTGAAGGCAGCAAAGTCTCAGTCCCCTTTGGAGCTTTTAGGAAAATTAAGAGAAAAGCCAGCTCACCACCTTATCTGATCTGTAATGCTGAGTGATGTTTGAATTATAAGGAATTAATGCAATAAATGAGTCTTTTGCACAAAATAATTACCTGAATTCTCATTTGCTGCCCTCACTGTTCTGGGTTGGTTAGAAAGATGGAATAACCCAGGTTTGAAGGCACTTCTGGAGGGAGGTTGTCTTGTCCAGCCTCACGCTCAAGACAAACTGAAGATCTTTTTCTACCCAGCTCCCTGCCAGACAAGTCAGTAGTTACAGTTTGATTTGGAACGATTTGAGTGAAAATGCCTTCAGTGAGAGCATTATTGCTCCTCCTTACTGTTGCAGTTCTTCCTTATCTCCTATGTGCACGAAGCTGGTTGAGCCTGGGCTGACCCAGCCAGACCAATCCAGGCATGAAGGTCAGAGGAAGAGGGAGAAAGTGCTGCCTTCGCCCCCATAGCCCCGTGGCAGGAGGTAGCTGGATGTGACACAGTGAAGATCCAGCTCCCATGAGAACTAAGTGTTTTCAGGTTCAAGGATTATTAGGGTTTTCCCTAGAGAGGTGTCACCTATGCTCTACTCACCTCATTGGGAAAGGTGGCCTCATGTTATCAGGCTGAGCTGATAGCAATTCTCGTAAGCTGGAGGATACCAGCCACTTCACCAATGTGTTTTTACTGTGGATCCATTTGGGGTGATTAACCAGATTCTCTGAGGAACTTCTCTGAATCCCAACCCTGTTTCCCAGGGATGAGTACATCTCAGAAACTGCTGTCCATGCTGGTAATCCAGGACTTCAGCATATAAAGTGTAGATCAGGTTTCAGTCTGAAACGGGAGCAAAACATCTCACTTTGGGTTCCTGCAGCCAACAGCCTATGCAAATAATAATTTATTGCCTGATAAAGGAATAAATGCCTAATTTCTTGCTTGGCTAATGATGCTCTTCACTGAAAACTGACTACTCACAGTAATTGATATTCAGGTCAGATTAGACTCACATTTCTGTGTCCAGCAGCAGACATCTGCCTCCCACTCCTGCCGCTGTGACTCAGTACCCCCTTCCACTCTTCGTAGTAGGGAGATCATGCAGTGTCCTTCAGAGGTGCATGAAGTTTTGCCAAGAAGATGCCCTTTCACTAGCCATCCCTCAGCAAACTGGCTGACCTGAGAGTCAAAGAATGCCATTTAGCACCACACTGGGGGATTGCTAATGACTTCTGCACGTTCAGTTATGGACACAGAAGCAAAGCTGGACTGTTGATCCAGTGCGGGAGGTGAGTGGTACTAGTGCAGGTGTGACAACTCCTGCACACCTGTGCATGAAAACCTTTATTGTCACTCTGTAAGAAAAAATTATCCAGCAGCCAGGGCCAATCTGAAGAGTTAAACAACTGTAATGTCCGCTAATCTCTTTTCTGCAGGAAAGAGAAGCTTTATGAGCTTACCATCTACTGAGCAGAAGTCATAGGAGTCTTATAAATAAAATGATGGAGAACTGATACAGGAATTTTCTATGCTATAAAAAATTACAGAGTAATCTTAAGTGGAACATATGGAAAACTTACAACAATCTAAAGTTTCAACTCCCTCAGCCTAGGGAACATTTGGAGCGCTGTGTAAAAAGGATCGGGACTTCGCTTATAATCAGCTTACACTGACGTTTAACTTGAAGTCCTGGAGCTGAGATAGGAAATTGTATCAAATACAGGAATTATTTTTTTTTAAGAAAAAGAATGGTTGTGGGTTCATATTACACTGGAGACATGCATATTTGTCCTAATAGCTATTAGATGTTTGCTAAAGATAAGCACAAAGTTTGGAAAGAACAATCTTTTCAAAGCAAACTCCATACTAGCAGGTTTGGTAGAAAGACAAAAACCTTCAGGAGCTTGAAAAATGGTTGAGTAACATTGTTAAATTGGCAGATAGTGATACTTTGATGTGAACAGTGGGTAGAATAAATACATATATGTATGGCCCAAGGTATTTAAGGTCTTAGATTATCCATGAATTGTTTGATATTTTATATATAGCACATGATATTAAAAACCCCCAACATCTCCCAGTGGAGCCCACACAATTGTATCTGGAAATAGCCCAGTTATTTTCCAGTGTATATATAAAGAGGACCTGGATGGTAATGGTCAGCAAATATTGCCTTATTGATGGCAACTGTTGTCAACATTAACAAAAGTAGATGGAATAATGAAACAGTTGTGCTGGCACTATCAGATACAAAACGTGCAGCCTCCATTTGACCATCCCTTGGCTGACAAATTAAATTGGCTACAACCCGAACAAAATTTTGAGGGAAAAGTTATCTGGTGAAAACATGCCAAAATTCACATTATTCTCTTAGTGAGTATAATTCACCACTGCATTACCGCGCTACTATGTTATTGTACATGTTACTGGCCGAAGATGCTTATTTAATGATATGATATTTTGTCCTAAAAAATAAAAATAGATGAAAAAAGCAATAGGGGCTAATATCTATTCTTCCACTGTAAATGTGTCCAAGTCATAAAGACGTCCCAAGAGACCCATCATAAATACATGACATAAAGGACCTAGTTACTCGTCCATCTGAACTGAGACCCAAACCCCTATGCACATGGGAGGATTGAGCCTCTTCTCTAAACAATTTATACAAGTGTTGCAGTTATGTACACTGTGGCTGGAGGGGAAAGGAAACAGGGAATAAATTCTGGTTTTCCAGCTATTTTATTCAACCAGTCTTTCTCCCACGATATTATTCTCAGAGGTGGTTGATTTGAGCTGGGTGAAATATGCCAAAGTGCCATGGTTTCTTCCTTTATACACCATGGGAATTTGGTTCCTGTTGACAAGTTGCAAGTCATTAGCATAGACAGTCCACTTAGGAAACAAAAACATCCTGGCCCCAGATAATTGTTCTGTAAGTTCTTGGTGTTCCGAAAAAAAAAGAAAAAGCCATTAAAATAATTGGGCTCCTAATTTACTTGATCAGAAGCAGCAGCATGTATTTTATTCCCTAGGACAAAGCGTCCTACTTTGGAGAGGAGGGGACACTCCTAGTCCCAGTCCAGCACAAGCTCCAGAGCAGCAGAACGGGTCAGTTTGGCTCAGGATGAGCAACACACCCTGCCCATAAAGGTGCTGGTTATTTGTCCATAACCAATGCCAAGGCTCAAGGAACTGATTGCTAAAGCCAACAGCCAAGCTGAAGAACACTCATGGAAATGCATCTTCTCGGCCTCAGGTATTTGTAAGGCAAAAAAAGCAGGTGCTTTTGTTACGGCTTTTGGGCAATGGGAGTTGCTGGTCCTTCAGGGTGTTTTTTTCTCTGCAGACAAGACGGGGGGCTCACAGTTACCCTGCCAGCCTCACAAGCTGGAATGTTGTCTTTTATATCAAGTAACCAGTTTCCAGCCAGAAACACTATTTTCTACAGTTCAGAAACACTCTGCAATTAGGAGAAAGGAGGAAAATTAAAAATAGGAACTTCTAGATCTTAGATAGCTAAAAGAAATTAACAACCTTCACAGTTTTGCTAACGGCAATCTCCAAATCATCCTTAATTGACTGTGACATTGCTGTGATAGGAACTCTGCTGGCAGCAGGCTTGCCTTTCTTAGCAACTCCATGGAAGTACCTAAACCTTTCAGTCACCTGAATGCCAACTTTGGAAAACTGAGCTATACAGTGCATAAAAAAACCCAAAAGCAACAAGAAAATAAAAAAAAACAACATGATGAGATGCTGTCCGTACAGCTGCCCAGCCTGGCTGGGGACTGCAGAGCTCCCACCTGTGTCTCAGCCCTGCCTCCTGCAAACCCAGCGGGTCTGGCTGCTTTCCTTGGATCCTACCTCACACCAGCTCCCCGAGCTGCCTCTGAACCATGGCAGGAATCGGTGCCTGGTTGCAGGGGCTGTACCTAAGCATTTATTAGAGCTTCAGGGTCCCCATCAGAAGTGCACCATGTTTGAAGGGGGAAGAAGCATTTCGCTATGTGCCGTTACAAGGATGTGCTCCGATTCATTTCCAGGGGTGAGCTGCAGGGCTGCCTAGCCAGCAGCAGCCAGCCCCTTGGGAAGCAGCTGGGTGCTGAGCCCCCGTAACGGCGCAGCACTAAGCCCACCACCATCGCCTGGGCTGCTTTTACGTCAGGAGCTTCAAATCCCAGGTTCCCAGCTCAGCTCTCCTTTTCTGGAGGTGTGTTGCCCAGGCTCCGTAAGCCTTGCTGCAGGGTAGGATACATGCAATAATTAGCTTTTTGAGGTTGATTTAATGCCTCACCATGACTCCAGTTATTAGTCTATTTGCAGTGGAGGTTTATTGCGGTGTATACCACAGACTGATAAAGATTATCACTGAATTAATTCACAACTCCTGTGTTGTTAGGCTTGAAGCCAAATGCTCTGTGTTATCAGTGTGAATAAATACTCCAGAGTAATTTCTCAATGAGGCTATCTTAAATGGACTTCTAAAGCAAAACCTTTTGAAACAAACTATCTTGAAAGTATAAAGAACAAACGCCACCATGTTCAGGGTGGCAAAACTTCTTGCATGACATGGTACGTATCTGACATGTTTGTTATAGGGCTCAGGGTGTCTGTTACCCAGTAATATTGCCCAGTTTCTCTGGACTGTGGCAAAGCTGCTCCCCTGGCCCCATCATCTGCATCCTCTTTTAAGAAGGTGCGTGCAGGGAGTGTGCATCCTTCCCGGTTCTTGAGCACTGACCTTCAAGGACATTTCTGTCTTCCCACTTTCTGTCTTGCACTTTCTCAGCAGAGCATTGAGACTTCTCTTGCACTTTCAGTTTCTCACCTCCATTTTGCCAATAATAACATGTCAAATAGGATCACTTCCCACTCCTGAACACCGCAGCAGGCTCACACGCTTGTATTAGAGATGGCAGCATGAGTTGAAGTGGCAATGCAACTGTATGTATGTATGTTTGCAATTGTATTAGCCATAAAAACACACCACGGGCAGTGAAATGCTGTCCCTTGCTGCTGACTGTTTTGAAGGAGCAGACAGTTAAAAGAGATACTAAAGCTATAGGAGCTGGTGAGGAGAATACAGTTCAAAAGAAGCCAGAAATGTTTGGGCGTTGGCCAGAATCATTTTATGTTTGTGCAAATGACAGAGAGTTTCCATCATCTGGTGAAAATGATGCTAAAAATAACTTTCCCCAGAGTGTTGCATATCCAGAGACCTGAGCAGATGACATGGGTGCTGGTAGTTTGGAGGCCTTCACCTGTGAGAGGAAGGGAAAGAGATTCAAAAATAGGGAAAGGCCAGGACCTTTTTGATACTTCAGTGTTGTCAGCTGGGTGATATTTAACGCATATTTCATCTGAGAACAGGCAAGACAAACACATCTCTTCCCTGTATTGCATCTCCCAGTGTTAGGGACGTATTCTTGCTGTCCAGGTCTGTACCGTAACATTCTGTGTGTCATAGTTTTGCATTGGAGGGGAAGAAACTTTGCACCTTCCTTTAGTATGGGATGTGCATGATTTTATCCTACCCCTTTCCTTCCAGGAAGAGTCACTCCCCTGGCACTACAGGGAGGTACCCCAGGAGGCTGCAGGGAGGCTGGAAGCAAACCTCCAGCGATATATAGCAAAGGAGCATATTGGAGACTTGACAGTACCTCCAGCTTCTGTTTTAGCTAGAGGCTCTTTCATTTAAGATGCTGGAGCACCAGGGAGGGGGTGCTATTGTTTTGCCTGCCTGGGTGCAACAGGGGAGCCTCAATGATGAGTGTCTGTAGGTTCGTGGAGTGCCCATTGCTTCAAGGTGCAGGGCTGCTGCTGGGTAAAGGTGCTGGGAGAGAGAAGTGAGTCCCTGGGCTAATTTTTTTTGCAGCAGCGCTTCACAAACAGTCTTACAAGTCAGCCTATGATTTATTAGGGGAAGGGAACTTGGCCTGCTTGCCTAGCTGGGCCCAGTCCCACTGTGGAACTGGCTTCTATATCTTAAACAAACCAGTTAAAGAAAAGCAACATGTCTCGTCTTTGCATTGGAAGACATCCCAGCGCAAGGCCTGTTTGCTTTACTTTGGAAACTGTGGCTGAAAAGGAATTTGTGAAGGGGAGCAGCAAAAAAGTAAATGTTTTGGAGCAGGATGGATCCAGCCGACACCTCCATCTGCCTGTCAGGTCAGGCCACGCTGACATGGGCCACTCTTGGCCAGGCCACCAGCTCCTGCTTCAGGGCAAGCACTTGTGCACAGGCTGAAAGCAGTGCCCGGAGCTCTCTGTCCCCGCACGGGACATTAAGGGCTGATGGAGGCATACAGAGACAGATGAGATGTGGGATGTGTGATTCAAACCCTGGCACCAGCAGGAGAGAGGGACTTATATTTGACCGGTGAGGTTGTCCTGGTGAGCGCAGCATTTGGAGAGGGCAAGTGTCGATCTACCTACTTACTTTTAGGGGATGGTGTTAATTTGTACAACCATACACTTGGTAAATTTGGGCCCCAGAGGGAAAACTAAAGGCTGCTTTGTAAGGTACCACCTTGGAAACAGCCAGCAGGGAGTGGAACAGGAATGAGGCTAAGAGATTTCAGACTTGTCTCCTCCAGCTTTTCCTTTGGAAAAGTAGTGTTATCCTTCTAAAAAAAAATAAACCCCCTCCTCATTTGGTACCATTTTTAGTTTGGATTCGAGAGGATACGTTCCCTGCTGTGGGCTGAGCATGGCTGGAAGGGGTACTACAGAGTGATTGCTGAGGATTGCATAGCATGCTTTTTGGGATAGCAAGAAGTGATTTACTGTGGCTTGGGCCAGTAATGTGGAACCTCCATTTTGCCAATAATAACACGTCAAATAGGATCACTTCCCACTCCTGAACACCGCAGCAGGCTCACACGCTTGTATTAGAGATGGCAGCATGAGTTGAAGTGGACTAGTATGTTTGCAATTGTATTCGCCATAAAAACATATTCACGGTCCTTTGTGGTGCTGGATAGGGCAGCATTTGAGTTCAGTCGGCTTTTCTCTCTCCCGGTAGGAATGCCAGGACAGCACAATGGCATCGCCAGCTCTGTCTCCCATTCCTGCCTAAGGGTAGCCAGCGTAGGCAAAACCAGAGCAGCAGCACATCTGTGTCATTTAGAAATCAACATTTGCCCTGGCTTTCTGCTGGATCCATTCTCCCATTGTTTCTTCTGCTTCCCAAGAAGACTTCGTGCTCCCTAAACTGTGTTTGAATTGAACATGGTCACTGGACAAGGGGATGGGCCTGAGGCCCAGCACAGCGAGTGGCTTGGTCAGCCCTGCCTGCCTCTTTCCTGCACTGGATTCACCCATAACTGCTTGCATCTCCTGGGGGAATCGCGCTTGCTCTGCCTCTGGAGGAGACAGGACTCTGGTAACAATTCCAGAGGCCTCCTGATCTAGCTTTGAAAGCAATGAGTAATTCATTCCTCATCAGGGCTTCCCACCTTTCTTAATTTCTCCAGCTCCCCTGATTCTCTTAAGTACTTTTTGAAAAAGGGCAAAAATTGGGCTGGAGAATCCAGTTCCTAACTTGGGGCAATTTGGTGCCAGCACCACTTCCAGTCAGATGTGGTTCAGTACACTTCTTGATCACCACCTGGCAAACACTCCCTCCTCCAGTAAAGGTTAACAGCTGCAGGAGCAATGACCAGTTTGAAGACCTGTATGTTTCCTTACGTCCTCCAGCTGTCAGAATACACACACCGAATGCTTGCACAAGCAGGCTCAATACTCATCAGGGATGAGAAAATGCAGGGAAAAGGTAAATGATGAAAGATGTAATTTGAAACATGGATGTCTAAAGCTCGCTGTTTGAATAAATGTTTTTTGGAGCTGGGAGAGAAATGGTTTGTGGCTGTGGGGGATGAGGAAGAGCTATGAGCCAGGAAAAGATCAAGTCTCTGGAAGGAAAAGCGTTTTGGGAACTTGTTTTTTCTCTGCATAGACTTAGTGTTGGTAAATCTCACCAGGCTGCTGCACGGAGGGGGAGTGTGAACCACCCTTCTGAAGCAGCCCTGCTTGGAGCAAGCTGGGTTTATCTTCCATTCAGTGAGGATGGAGGTGGTAAACCGAAAGTAGTAAGTGCATTTCTTGCATTGTAAATCAGTGGTGGTGTACTTGGCTGGTTTGTAGAATCTGGAGAAAGCACAGAAAAACAATGGCAAAGCATGAGGGGAGAGGGAGCGGGAGAGGGAATGGATGGTATTCTATACATTAAAATTTGGGGGAAGCAACCCCAAGTGATAGTGTCATTGGTGCTCCAGGATGGGCTGTGAGAAACCCTGGTCTGGGTGCACCTGGATCTCCCTCCACCAAGACTCCCACTGCAGCTGGTGAGCTGCTTACACAGCGTTTGAAAGAGCAGCTGAAGTTGTGACATGACCATGGTCTACCACTAACTGCAAGAGAAAAATTACACAGTGAGGGCTGCTCAGTTAAGTAGAAAAAGACATAACAAAATACTGCTGGCATTCCTAAGGCAACCAAAGCAAGTGAAATGTAAAGCTGAGGAAGGAGCACCGTGCTGCAGGCTCTTCCCTGTGCGTATCCTGCTGATGTATATCACATGAGGCAGTCTACAGTGTAGTCTCAACCAGAGTTTCTTGACAAGACTATCTTTCTTCTTCACCCAGAAAATTATATTTAAAAAAAGAACATCCATAGTCCATGACTGCCACGGAGGGTGGGAAGGCTGTGAAGCATCCACACCCTGTTCTCCTGCTGCCATCTGAAATGACCTTGGATACCCTCGCAGCCTCTCATTTCCTGCACCAGTGAGGAGCAGCGCGAGTCAGAGAACTTTTATTGCATATTTCAGGCAGCAATAAAATATTATACACCTGAATGTTGGACTCAATGATCTTAAAGGTCTTTTCCAACCTAAATGATCCTATGATTCTATGTCTGACTGATGGAGAATGCCTGGCAAAGCCACTGGTTAAACCTTTAATTATGGCTATTTTGGGGAACGACATCATGCTCTACAATAACTTGCATAAGCCTCAGTTGCATCCTATGGGTGTGTAACCCTAAGCTGCAAAATTGTTAGTGACACCAGTATTCCCTTACTGTCTTAAAGGTTTGCTAAGGGCACTTTGGCTGTTTGCAGAGGCATCCAGAAACAAAAGGGCAGGTGGCAAGTTGGCTTAACAGTTTTTGCCAAGAGAGAACACCCCATGAAGAGAGGTAGGGTTGGTTGCGAGTCCTGCCCGCATCTCCTGGCGTAGCACAGAAGGTGGCTTTCACCGGCGGCAGAAGGCACTGCTGCAGCTACACCACAGTGCTAACAGAGCGGTGGCCGAGCTCCAGCAAGCCAGGCTTTCTCCCCATGCTTTTGTTCTGATTCCCAGCCATGTGGCAATCAGGCTGTCCCCAAGAGAAACAGGGTGTAAATCACTAATTAATGCCTCCCGTCTGCATGCAATTCAAGCCCATTTGTGCTTGACGGAGATATGCAGCACAGGCTCCCCGGAGAGATATTCTATAATCTGTTACTAATCACTGAGGCTTCAAAACCATTTAAAAGGATGTGCCTGTGACTTGTCCCCATGCAAACATCGATTATATTCTTTCTGATGCTATGGCCTGAAAGACCGCAGCACAGGGGAGGCTTTTGATTACTTGTCCCCCAGCCCTGACATCCAGCTTGTTTGATCGCAGATGGTGATGTTATTTAAGGCGGCTGTGGTATTCCCTGCTGTTTGGAGGATGGTTGAGGGAATTTCATGAGAAGACGCAAGGAGACTATGGCACAGTAAGAGACAGAAAGCATTACAGTTTTCCAGGGCATCATGTAAACAAGTGCAGCGGTTTGTAGTAGTGAGTCAAGGTTTAATGCTGCACACACACTGTTATGTGTGTTAAAAGGTTTGGGAGATCCTGGCCAGAACTGGGGCCCAGTGTGTAAAGCATCAATCAGATATAGAGGAGGTGACACTAAAGAATTCGCCTAAGAATTTTTTAAGCCAACAACCTGATGCCAAATAAACCCAAACCCCTCCCTGGTCAGTTCTTGGGTGTTAGAGCAGTCTTTAGACATTTAAAAACTTTTAATGCTCTAGCTAATATAAAATGTTTACTATAAGCACTTTTTGAAGTTGAGGCAGCCAGCAAATCTCATACACTTCTGGCTTTAGCTCAACTTGGTGAGACATTCACATGGCAAGAAACATGTCCCAGCAAATATAATCTGGGACATTGGAGGAAATCAGGTTTTTTAATTACTCTTGGCATTCCAGTGCCACTGGTTGCCAGCGGCCAGCCTGCTGGAAAATGACATCACCAGTGATCATAGCAGAATGCCAGTCTGTAAAACCAGTTTGCCAGCCTGTTTTCCTGTCACTGGGATGAGTTTTCTATCTGTATATTTATCTACCTTTTCAACTTTGAATCTTGAAATTTATGGACAGCATTAATCTTCTTACAAAAAATAAATAGGCTCTAATTTTATGCCTACAATCAACTATAGGCATAAATCTTCCCCAGCAGTGTTTAGCTGTAGCATTAGCATATACAGATAACTTTCCATATATCCAGTATTTTCCCTAGTAATTGAGAATTGGAGTTTCTTTGCCAACAGTGTTTTTATGAAGGCAGCCTGACTGATTTCTTTAATTAGTTGGCAATCATGCAACATTGTATTTAAAAATATACAAATATCGAAGATTTGAGGATTCATATTGAGCCAGTGGCATCTTTTTGTATTTCGAATGTGGAAGTTTCTTTTGCTCACAGGTGAACTGGAGTTTCGGCTCGGTCCTTATGGACCAAGTCTAACCCCTATACAGCATAACAAGAAAATCTCTCCCTTTTCAAGGGGACATCCAGTCTGGACCTGCAGAGCTGCTGCAGTGAGTGCTGGAAGGGACCTGAGCAGGGCTGTGCACATCTCCCCTATCTCCTGGCCAGTGCACCTCACTTCTGTTGACCCATGTTGCAGAGAATTGCTGGGTCTGGGCAGCACAGAGGAGATGGGCTGCAGAGCCTGAACACAATCATGAATAGCTCGAGCCAGGGCTAACACTCCCTCTGTTTCATGAGAACCAAAGCAAATATTTTGAAAGTTATCTCTCCCAAGAGATTAATTGCCAGCCAAAAAATAGATTTAAAAACTGTCTCTACTGCCAATGTGAAATGCTCTGTTTGTGGAGATACTGTGATGACACCTTAACAGCCTGCTGCTTATTTCTGTGATCTGCGGGACTCAGTACACTCCGCTCTTCACATCACTGGCAATTTAGGGGAATCAGTCCTTATCTGTCTCTGTAAATTAGGTTTTTTTATTACGAGTTGCATAATTTTGGATGTGATCCTCTAAGGGGTAGACATGGCTCTTTGGACTCAGCCTGAAATTCTTCAAGAGCTTTTGGAGCCCATCACTGCTTAGTGCTTCTCTGCCAGCTGTTCCTTGTGCAGGTTTGCTTTTCCTTTCTTTCATTTCCCTTTGTATATTCCTGAGAGAAGGGTCAGAGGTGGTATCAGCAGGCTCCTGCATTTTATCCTATGTTACTTTAGGGCCCTTCAGTTCCAAAAGTGTGAGGGAAAGCCTTACCAGAGAATCTGCTTGGTGATCTGTGTTGTAGCCTTTTTGTAAAATTCTTCGCTCAAGACAGTAAAGTAAAAAACCCTTTACTTTGATTAAGGTGCCTCTACTAAGCTCCTTCCTGATGGTCCTTGTGAACAGAACATATAGCTGAACATTTTAACCAGAAGTCATGTGAGCCTCAAAAAAACAAGCTATAACCTTCTGAGCCTTTCATTAAAGTTGTGCAGACAAAGGCTGGACCACGGTGATGATTCGGCAAAAAGCCATGGGCTGCCATGGTCATGCCAGGCACCCTGGCAGGATTGTTTGGGAATGACAGTTGAGTCTTGTTAAAGAAGTGAAGGAGTCCCTAACTTGCATGCAGTAAAGATCACTGATTTGGTAAAGCTTCATAATCCTCAGGAACATTGTCTAGTGAAGATAAGACAGTTCAGGGAGGAGGCAGAGAGGGTGCAGTGTTTCTGGAGCCCTATCCCAGCCCTTCCTGGGTGGCAGGTGTGAAGCACAGAGATCTGAAGAAGTGCTGAAATTCATATAATGAACAAAATTAAATGCCAAGAAGCTGATGGGGGGCAGAAGGTTTAGTCCAGGAGCCAGACAGTGGATTGTTTTACCACATTTCCATAATCAACTCTAAGGGTAAATTCTAAGTGACAACACATCAAAAAAAGAATCAGATGGTAAAAACACACAGAGAGAGTTACGCAGCAGTTGAGGACCTCAAGAGCTGTTTCTATCAGCTGCTGAGATAGGTGAATATTCTTTATGCTGTGCAACTAATAATACAATTGCAGATCTGTTCATGAGAAGCAATCATCAGTGGTGGACCAAGCCTCAAAGAACTGGAAATGCGATTCAGAGAAAAATAACCAGAATCTGTTTCCCTCCCTCTCTCTGGCTCTTCCTCACCCATTAGCTCATTCCTCAGTTTTCTCTTCCCTCACCTATATGACTACCTCTGCCATGCTGTCTTCTCAGTCCTTTCTCAGGCAGACCTTCTCTGAAGTCTCTTAGAGCAGAAGGAAAAGAAGAGAAAAATCACTGCACAACGTGTAATCAAGTATTGGGACTATTTAATCATGAGCAAGTGTCTATCAGGATGCCTGTCCCCTCCCTACCCAGTTCCTTCCTCTCTCCCTCCTGGCTCACCCTGTGCAGGGCTGCTCCAGGGCTCCTGCTGAGTCAGACTGAGATTTGCGTCGGGAAATAACCCCAAAGCATGGCTTTGCTGTCCCAATCCCTCAGTCTCCCCTGTCTGAAACTCAAATTGCTTCAGTTACAACATGGGTGAGATCCAGCATGAGCAGATGTCCCAGCAGAGAGAAACGGATCTGTCACAGAGTGGTATGTCAGCAAGAGGAAGAGGAGTTTTGGGAGACGCAGGATTTTCCTTTACCCTGGTCCAAACATTATAAAAATGGGTCATGGCTGGGCCTGGGCGTATGCAGAGTCCCAGTCTCTGAAACCCAAAGCCTGAACCACAAGTCCTGAGAGCTGGAAGCAAACCCACCCATGCAGCTTCATTGCGTGGGCCTGACCCTGCTTTATTGTCTGCAGTCAGGTTTGCCCAGCCAACTTCATAGAAATCACTGCTAAAGACAGTATTGGGTGAGGGAGAAAACAGTATTGTGTTCCTCTAACAGGGGATTGCCTGAAAATGTGCTGTGTATGGGACGAGTAAACCACAGAGGCGCTCGGCTCAGCATCAGTGTCCTCTGGGAGCATTTGCAGGTCCAGCCAGAGGTGGAGGAGAGGAGGCAGAGACCTTGCTCAGCAGCTTCCTAGGAGGGGAAAAGAGCCCTGGCTGCTGCTTTGCCTATGGCAGGGCCCTGGAAAGCCAAACTGGCTGCTGCTGCTCCCAACAGCGGTGTGGGGATGTGTGCACAGAACGCGGTAACCCTTCCCTCCAGCCACAGCTATTTCTCCTCTCTCCCATCCCAGGGGTGGCAGTGGGACCAGTCAGCCCATCTCCTCCAGATTTCTGCCCAGCTCTGTTCCTTCCCTTTCTCTGCTTTCTTGGGAAGGAATGGCCTAATCCTGACCAGCCCTCAACTCATCATCCTTGGGCAGCTAATATCCAGTTCTGCCTATGCTGCAGAGAAGCTGTAAGCTTGGCTCTTGTGGTATATGTGTGTGGGAGGGTGTGTTGGTGTTGAAACTATTTCTATTCCTTCATCAGTATTCAATTTATTTAAAAAATAAATAAAAAGTCCTGTGAGCCGTAATGTATTGTTTAATCAGCAGAGAGCTAGTTAACAAATGAAAATGTGTGGCTGAGCCAGTTGCAAAATTCTTGGAAATAATTCAGTGATTGCATTGGAAGGAAAATACCCCAGGGCAGATCTTCCCAGAGGGGGAATGTAATTCTGATTCTGCTCATTCCCCTTTGAATAAATGAGGACTATCTGGATGGGTACCCTCAAAGAATAGCCTGAGAGGAGCTATAAATAAAGATATCAAGCTACCTTTCACATTGGAAGCTGGTTTCGCTTGGAAGCATTTTAAATGATAAGCTACACCACAGTGAACGTCAGAGATAAAGGCTCCGTGTGTGTGTCAGGGTCTTGCTTTCACTTACTCCAGCCTGTTACATCACTGACACTTAATGCTTTCATCTGTTAGCTCTGTTTATAGTCCATGATAACAAAACCCAGGAGGATTCAGAGGCATGTTTTCAAGCACAAGTGCTGGAAGGAAGGAGCCCAGCTCCAGATCTCCAGTGCATCCATGAGCAGCTGCTCTGACTGCCCTCCAGATGAGGCTCCCCTTGTATACGAAGATCGTGTCTGCAAGCACAGCTTCTGCACTGCTGGGCCCCATGCTTGGGAGTTTGTTTGGCTTCAGGTAGTCCTGGAGGCAGCCCAGGGATGAGCATGGAGAACCTCTGACATTGAAGACCACCCTCACCAAGTAGTCCAGACACTAGTGCTGGTATCAGGAGGGTCTGCTGGTGTTTGGAACCTCTGGAAATTCAGGAAGCTGTTGCCAAATTGACTTTCGTGCCTGTTCATCATCATCCTTTCACAAGCTTTGTCCTGGTGACTGCTGAAAGCTGCAGCCTGTGAAAAGAACAGAGTAAGTGTCCCGAGACCCAGTCAAAAGTGACCGCCTGGTCCCGTACCGCCAGCCAGCCCAAAAGCCTTGAGCAGCTGATGTGCAGAAAGACAGCAGAGAGGTAAAGGTAAGACCACACTGTTCTAGCTGATTTCCAGCATGGCCAGAAGTCAAAGCAACACGACACGTGCTGGAGCCGATGCCCTGGCAGGAGGGTGCAGCTGGCTGCGGGATGCGGGGTGCTCAGACTGTAACAGCAGGTTGTGTTGACCCAGAAGGTATGAACGGGTCGCAGGGTAACGGTGGGCTGTATCCGTACCCCAGCCTTTCACCATGGCGCAGGAGGGGAGAGTCTGACATGTTGTGTTGTGTCAGCCCAAGCCCTTGTGTCAGCCTGAGTCCTCTCTGGGCTCTGAAGTCACTGGGCAACTTAGCAGAGTGCCAGGTTGAGAGAGGTCCACGAGGACCAGAGTATCAGCAGGGTCTGAAAAGCACCGGCAGAGGTCATAGTCTGGGGGCAGGAGGCCAAGGGTGGGTGGTTTGGCAAAGCTCTGCAGGAGTATTTTGCACAGGGCCTGCATGTTCTCCACCCCAGCCAGATTTAGGCTTGTTCAGCTCTCTCCAGCATCTCTGGTACTTTGCAAGAGCAAAGAGCTAGATGGCAAGCTCATGGTGGCTCCTGCGATTGCTCACAGAGGGTCAAGGGAAAACAACCACTCACAAAATTTCTTCATAAAGATCTTTTTTCCTAGGCTCAGAGTGGAAAGCGGGAGCTGTTTTGCCAGGTTTATTGTCCAATGGGGCTGCCAGAACAGGCTGCATCACCATCTCCATTTTCCCAGCTCTGTTGCTGGAAGAAGGGGCAGCTGCTAATTTATTTGTTTCTGCACCATGAATAGGATCAGGGGAAAAGCCTGGAAACAGCGGTAAAAACTGACCCTGCACATAGTGATATACGTAGAGACAGACAATTTATGTCTGAAGCAGTGGAGCAGTTCCAAACATTTTTTCATATTCTGTATCCTGCCTTTCATGTCTTCAGCAGTAGGAAAAATGTTTTCTTTACATTTCTGCCTGGAAAAACAATTATAAATGTTAATTGTGTTGACCAGGAGGTGGAACAGGAGTTGGCCAGGAAGGGCTTTTCTTTGCTCGTAAACAGGAAGACTCAACCTTTCCCGCCATTCTCCATGTTTTGGAGATGAAGGTGTCGTGAGGATTTCAAGGAGCTGGAAAATGGGACTTCAGTGGGCAAACCAGCATAATGAAGAACTGAAAAAAAGAGAACAACAGAGCAAAGGCCCCGGTGCTGTCGCTGTCCAGGAGCAAACTGTGCTTCCTTCCTGCTGGGGGTAAAAGCCATGTGAAGGGTCCAGGCACCTCATCGGCTCTTTGGAAGTTCTCCAGGATTTTCCTGTAACCTAATGGCCTCCGTTGAGAGGTGTGCAAACACCCAACACCCTCCCTAAATTGCAGAGATCACATAGGCAGAAGTCTGAGTTATATGCAAAGCTCTGTGCTTCGCTCAGCTCCACCGTTACAGACCGATGGGCGTCCCATGAAGAGGGAGGAAACCCTTCTTCTTTGCTCGGGTACATCAAATTACCACTCTGAAGCCCAGTGTTTCTCCTCAGATCTTGGCATGTGGGGTCTGGCTTGTTGAATGTTGAGCATTTTTTTTTAGAAACATGGCTTTTATGGTAAAAAAAGTGACTTAGGTTTTCCTGATTCAAGTCTTGACCTTCGTCCCTCTGCTGAATGCATTAGCATGCAAGACTCTTTGAGAATGCGAACTCTGCCATTGCATCTCTGAAAGTACCAGAGTTGGGTCTATTTAATAATTTTCACCTTTTTTATACTGCAAAATACTGTGCATTTATGTAACCTGCCACACAATTTTCCCTGCCAACAATTTCCAAGTCAATTTTGCATAAAACCACTGAGCACCTTAAATGTCCCCTCAAAATTATTTCAATGAAAAATTGTTCTTTTTCTTCCTTTTTTCCTATGACAACTAGCTTCATTCCAATCTGGGGGCTATTTTGTCTTTCTGGTTTTCTCAGCATAAAATCACTCCCAGAGCTGCTCTCTGTTCAGGGAGCAGAGGGCCAGGGCCACCTCACCGCACTGAGTGCCGTGGCAGATGGCTGTGTCTGTTGGGCACGTGGCAGTCATCAATCAAAGGTGTCCTCATAGTATCATCATGGTGCAGGCTGGACATTCAACCACTTCAGATGCCTGTGCAACAGGTGGAAATACGCATATCAAATATGAGATCTGATTACTTGTGTGCAAAAAACAAGGCAAAGCTGCAGGTTTGAGTCTGCTTTTATGTTGCATTTCAGGGCACTTATCCTTGGCTCTTCCCAGGACCCAGGGAGCTAGGACAGGGCTCTTTGATAACACCAAGTAAGTCATTTCCCCTCACTTTGCTTCACTGTTCTCATCTGGAAAAGGGGAAACAGTAATATTAGATTCTCCTTGAGGGTATTGTGAAAATGAGCTGGCTGCTGGCTGCAGAAAGCTGCAGAATCCTGAGCTGGCAGTGGCTAGATAGACCATGTGTTATTATTTTATATTGGATAAACAAAGTAATTTCACAAGGGTCTTTAAGATAACATTGCCTTTTAGTGAGTGTTAATTGACTTTTCTTTAAGGCACCCAATTTGTTCCTGTGTCCCTTAATTAAAACCATAGGTGTATGGCCCAAATGTTCTCCGGACAAGGCAAATATTTTTAAAATTAAGTTTCCATTACATTCTTTTTGCCAGCAGTGGCGTGTTGTCCTTTGTGCAATGATTCACCATGTCCATTCCCCTTCCTCCCACGGTGAAGTGGCAGTGCCAGCCGGCGGCTGAACGTCCCCGCTGACGTCCGGGATGTTCTCAGAAACAGCTACGTCCTCCAGCCTCTGCAAAACAGGAATTGCTGTCGAGGTGTCCCAGGTGGGACGTGCCGGGGACCTACATCTTGTCCAGTGACTAGGCACTTCAGCAGGGGAGGGATAGAGGATGCTGTGCCATAACAGGAGTTTAAAAATGAAATCTAAAGGCAATGGGAGCCTGGAGAGGCAGATGGTGCTGCAGGGCCCAGGGGAACAGGGTGCCACCTACTAGTTTCCAGAGCCCACAGCCACCACTTTGAGTCATGGCCGGATTATGATGGAAACAGATTTCCAGCAGCTGAGGATATTTGGCCATTTCTATCCTCCACCTCCCTGCTTGTAGTAGCCCAAAGCTTTTGGAGGATGTTCTGGAGCACACAACACAGAGCATCCAACTGCAGGGGAAGTCTCATGGCAAAGGGCTGTTTATGCAGTCAGTAGCTAAGGACATGCCCTCATTTGTATCTTTTGAGCAAGTGCAGATGGCTCCAAGTCCTGGGACTCCAACCAGCACTTTCTGAATAGGGAACAGAAGTGTCCTGGCACCGACGAGAGCTGCCCGCCTGCAACTGGAAAGGAAGATTGCTACTGAGCAACTGAGACTCATTGTGTGCTTCTTGGGAGCCCCCATCAGAGACCCTTTTCATTTTATGGTGCTTTTCTTCCCTTCCTGGCATTCTGAACTTTCTTTGCTTGGGAAGCTCTGCGAAAAGCCTGGTGCCAGCAATACCTTCCACCGGCTTTAAATAGGGCTCAGCTGCTCCCCGGGATTGCTGTGGGAAAGAACTGCAAACTCCCTGCCTGCAGAGTGGGTTTTCCTTGGCGCAGGCTGTACCTGGTGCTGAGACCCTCTTCTGCCCCAGAGTTCAGCACCAGCAATAACTGGGGAGCAGCTGCCCTGTGCTCACCCAAAATCTCTACTCTTGGTTTATATTCGTTTTTATTAAGACACAGCAAATTAGTCAGCCTTTTACTTTACTCCTTCATCCTCCAAAATTTCCTGTTGACTTCAGTGTCTGGGCAGCCTGAGGAATACCCTGGAGAGCACAAAACATGCTCCGTAAGACGACTCGGGCAGCCCCAGGACCGTAGAGCACTTTATCAGTAAAAGTCTCCTTTGACTGAGGTATTGCCCATTAGTCAAATGTTGTGCATTTCTGGAGCAACAGCTACAATGAATACTCAAGTTTTGTAAGGTGGGTAAATAGATGGACCCACTACACTCATTTTCACCCTGAAGCCAAAGCAGGAATTGGCCTCAGGACGATTTGCTTCAGACACAGGACTGTTCCTCACAGCCAAAAATTCGCTCCATGCATGTCTTGGCAAGGTTGCTTTTCCCATATGGTTATTGCTACAACTTCCCTCAGCTTTCTGACATGGCTGGTCTTTGACGAAACACTCCTCGAATGTGATAAAAATAGCGAAAACTGAAAGAGTTTTAAGCTTGCCTGGGGTCCATTTCATTCACCTCCCTTGTCCACCGGTAACAGCAGAACATTCTCCTCGCCCAAGCCTCCATTCCTGGGAGCGCTGATCCTCTCTTCCAAATCTCTCAGATTTTCTCCCATTGTTTATTTTCTCAACTGTTTAGATTGCAAAATCTTTGGACAAGCACCGTCCCTCGTAATGTGTCACACCTAGCACAGGCAAGATCCTGATCCTGTCTAGGGCCCCTAGGCATTATTGTAGCGCAGATAGAAAATAACAATAACAATAGCTTTCAGACATGTGAAGAGAGAAGAAGTCTCATGAGTCACCATACAGCTGAGAGCTGCACAGAGGTGCTGGGGGTATGGGCCACAAACCCATGCCAGCTTTCTAGCAGACACCTGCAGTGAGTCCTACAAAGGGAAGAATAAGCTCATGTCACTGCTTGTGGAAGAGCGTGTGAAATATTCTGCAGTATTTTGAGTGCTGTGCTTGCATCTGTTTTCCCACCGTCCTGTATGCGCTCTGGGTCCTGGAGATGTTGGTGGCCCTTTGGGACTGAGTGGGGAGTTGCAGCCATGAGAGGCGAGGCAAAACCAATGATTTAATATTAAACCAGGACCTTCTTTTCCTTCTTCCCACCTCTCCTCCAGCCCCTTCAGAGAAAATATGTGAGGGAAAAAAGGTGATTTGGGGAAGAAAATCAGGAGAGAGAGAAGCTAGCACACAGAACGACCCTTTTGGCAGTCATGGACATGACTAAACATGTCTTTGGCTTTTTGGCCTGGAGACATTTTGCTCCTCTGCCCAGCTGACTGATACAGCCCCATTTCATTGCCCAGCCACATTTCACTACTGACCCCCAAGCCTCCAGTAAGGGATTTAGATCCACTTGAGTGTTCAGGTCTCTTTTTTGGAGCCATGGGGTTAAACAAGGCAAGCTGTGATTTCTAGGCTCTATCTCCATGTTGAGGGAGCCTTGAGCTCACCTTGAGACAGGAGCTGGTGGAGGGACAACCTCCAGGATGCTGCGAGAGGCCAGGGCAGAGGCCAAGATGAAGGACTGAGCCACGTCTCCATTTCCCTGGGAAAGCAGAAGCAAGAAATTGAGCCTTACACTGGTAGAAAGGATTTTTTCTTCTGAAGGATGGAGAGCTACAGGAAGACATATGGGTGTGTGGAGAATATATTATTTTGAGAAGACAAATGGAGAGCAGCCAGACATGCACCAAGATGCAGCCTTCCTGCAACGCTAGCATCAAGCACACACTGCCCTGAACACACTCAGTCATTTGAGGCCAAGTCCTCAACTGGGATGCGATGCAAAGTGACATTGTTTGAGATGCAAATAGCGTAGAAACCCAGGCCAGGGGATGCAAAAATCCTTCCACCTGGCTTTGGTGCTAGCTCAGTAACAGGCAAAAAGAAAACCTTTTGATTTTAAAGTTGTCATTTTCTGGATTATTTAATGTCAGGTGTGTTTTTCAAACATTTGTGGTTAAAATATAGTGTTGATAAAAATACCCAACCTGCCAGCCTTGAGGCTGTGTTTCTTTTTCACTTAACAAGTCCAGCATAAGCTGAGCCTTGCCCATCTGGAGGAACAACATTCAGAGTTTAGTCTTCTAAGTCTTCTTTTCAAGACATGAGTTCTTTCAGTCCCTGGGCCCATTGCATAGATGGATTTGCAAGCTGTCATTACCATCTGGGACCTGGCCCAAAACCTCCGTGTGCCATTACATAGCCAACAGAAAGTCCATCAGATACAGATGATTTCTGACTGCTGCTTCCCCCTCTGCAGCCAAAACATGCAAGGCTCTGGCTTTCCCTAAGAACTCTCCAAACCATTGGAGCCTGCCAGACCATCAGCGAAACCAGCCAGGAATTGGTTCACAGCCTCAGCTGCTGTCCAGCACACGTCTCGCTTGTTTGCAGAAAATTCCACAAAAGCAGCGGGTTAGTTTGTGACTGCCATCCACTTAGTGTATATGTGGGTTCAAGTTATTCGTGCCAGTCCAAAAGCCCACTCAAATCCAGCTGGTGATTCATGGACTATTCAGGGAACAAATGCATTTACACCAAATCCACATGCCCAAGCTCAGGAGTCAAATAAATCAGTCTTGGGTGATTAGAAATGAGATTATGATCTGAACGCGTTTCTGTGACATCTGTGATGGATATATAGGAGTCACCGAGCACTTGACTCTTCAGGAAGTTTCTGGAACTAGCAGTCCGCTTCCAAGGATTTTTCTAAATTCTTGACAGTTTTGAAGGAAGTTAATTCATTGTTGCAGCTAAAATTTCCAGGAGACACTCATGAGGCCATAAAGTGCGCGACTGAGTAATTTAACTGGAGCTTACGGTTAATGCGTGCTTCATCAGTAGCCGGTGGAAGAACAAGGGATTTCAGATTAGAAATACTGTGCAGGTATTTGGACACTCGGTGTCAAAGCTATTTCAGCGGGCTAATTCACTTACTGCTCCTTCCCGGGTTCATTTTTAGATACAGGTATTCATACTAGGCCAATCTTCAGCCTTCAATTTTTTCTGTCCCCAAAAAACAAAGCTACATGATTTAAGAGTGTAAGACACAGTGCACTTAAAAGGGCTTGAGTTTGCCTGGAGAGTCAGACACGTATGCAAAACTTTAAGGATTCACTGTGAAATCCTTTCTAATAAGGGCTCCTACTATGTCTGTCAAAACCAGCAGGAGCTTTTCCATTGACTCTAATGGGCTTGGAAAATGCCCTGTAGCACAGCAAGGAGCCCTTACCTACCAAAATATGCTCTCCTAAAGCAAACACCATGCTCTTTCTTGGAGATTAGATATATGAGCAATCTAGGTGGCCCTTGGTGGCCCTTAATTCACAGTGCTCACTGTTTCCCTGCTCCACTGGGAGAGCTGGGAAAGGACTGCTGGGGGGATCAGGCTAGGATTGCTTGGATAAGAGGCTGATGCCACATGGGAGAAGAGATGCTTGCTGGAAAAGAGCCAGTGGAAGGAAGCTGCCCAATGTCTTCCTACTTATCACTGCCATTTTATTTTGATGAAATCCATTAGCTATGCAAGGAGAAAGTCAAGGCATTTTATGCCAGGCTGATAAGCATTTGGGAAATGGTGAGAACTGGAAAGAGCTGGTGATTCCCCATGTGGGGCTGCAGGTCCAATGCCAGGGCGATGTGGAATAACAACAGGCTGATATCAGGGCCGGGGGGCACTGACAAAGGGTGGGGAGGTCTGTGTGTGCCCTGGACTGGGTTTGTGGCAGACTGGGTTGGTTTGTATTGCTGTAGCTATGATTCAGTCGTCTTCCACTTGCTAATGTCAAAGCATCATTTCCACCAGCATTAAAGAACATGAACAGCTTATGAAACACCCCTCCTTCCTATTTCCCCAGGAATAAACATCAACAGTCACATAACTTCTGTTGTTCTTTTGTACCTTCTCATGGCTGAGCTAATTTAAGAGGTCAAGTTGAACACATTAACTATATACACCTTCCCTGAGATATGGACGTCACTCTAGGAGCCAGACATTCAAGGCTATTTATAGACCCTGCTCAGGGAGAGGAGAGGGCAAGAGGCTTGTTTTAAAGGAAAACAGGCAGGGGCAATCAGAAGTATTTTGTGAGAGCTCAGCTTCCTGCAAATTCCAACCAACACCAGCATAATTTTTTCCACTGGAGCACTAAGAAAGGGGTTATCAAAGAGGAGGGCTTCTTTTTAAGGCCTCTATCACACATACCTCCCAAAAACTGTGGGGAGGTGAAGCAGGGGGAAATACATCCTGATAATTTGTTTGCAAAGTACCTTAGGCTGACATAAACTTCTCCCTGGAGCCCAGTGTTCCCAGAGCATGTACAGCTGCCTGGCTATAAAATAATAGGGGGATGTAAAGAGGAGCATTTTGGCTTCTGGCATGAGAACAGATGGCACTGTTTAGCATCCCACTTCATGTGAGAATGAAAGGCCCAATCTGTGAGAGAAAGCGGGGCTCTCAGAAGCCCTCCTAATAAGATAGAGGAATTCCCACTTTAGGAGACTTCCCTTGCTGCCAGGCAGACATAAAAATGCTTATATAGGCTGTGCTCCATAATGCTGCCAGGACTTTTAATCTTCATAACTAGCACTGCAAACACACATGGTGCTTTTCCAGCTGGTATAGCACCCCAGCACCATGGCTACGTCCCAAGGAGCCCAGGCTGATGTGAACCCAGGGGGTGACAGCAGGAGCCTGCAAATTGTTAGCAGAGGCTCGCAATGGGAGGGCAGTCTGCGTGGGAAGCTGCACAGGAAGGATTTGGAAGAGCAGAGGGGAGATGCTTGTCATGGGCTCGTTACAAGTGGAGGGAGAGGGCTTAAGAGGGAACATGGTGGTAAGCAGGAGAGAGGATCGATCAGGAAAAAGGACTATCTATAGAGAACAGTGGGGAAGAAGGGAAGGAGCAGAGCTGGGACCAGATGAACAGTGTGCTCAGTGGAAGGGTGGAAGAGCAAGAGCCAAGGAAGGGATGGCCTGGGGGAACGCAGGGGGAGAAATGAAGCATCTAACCCTGCGTGCCCTTGGACACTGCTATAACCAACAAGAATGTGACTAGGAATGGCAGCAGCCTAAAGATGTATAATGCCAGCAGATTGCCTCTGCGTGAGTTGGCTGTGGTAAAGAGCAGTCCTGGGATCCACCGTATTAACAGGGAGTGAAGGGAGGGTATGCAGCCTGCTGTCCAGACCTGCGGGGTGAAGGGCATTGCACTGCCTTGCAGGAAGACGCCAAGCAGCCCACTAACGGCACAAAAGGAAACACACCTTTTGCAAAAACAAAGAGGGAGGACTCCCCTTGCGATGTCTCCGTCATTGGGATTCTGGACTTCAAAGCTCCGTGCTACGCCCAGTGCCGTTTGTTGCTGTATTCGTGGTGGCTGAGAGCCAGTGCAAGCATTAAGAGGGGAAAAACTGCATTATCTTGTTCTGCTGAAAACCTATGTCAGTGCTGCAAAGAGAGCAGCTGAAAAGCTGGAGTCTGTAGAGAGTGGAAAGACTGAGAGAGGTGAGTTTCCAAATGCATCAACATCTCTTAGGGGCGTGAGTCCACTTTAAAAGCTGACCTACATGAAACTTTGTTTTCCACATCACTTTTCAGAAAGTAATCAAGTCACCTAGATGTGAGCACTTAGTGCAGCAGCCCCCAGATACATTAAAATTCTGAGCTGCGAGCTCCCAGAATGCTGATACATCTCAGAAAATGGTACCTCAAAGCCATTCTGCAGTTTCACTGGAGCTGAACGCGGAGAAGGATAGTTTGGAGGATAACGGTTGAAAAGGTGCCCTTACAGAATGGATTTGTTGGAAGAGAAATTAGGAGTCCAGACTTGGTTGAATATTTTAAAAAAAAGTCTGACTCATGTTCACAAATGAATAAAATTAAACTGCTGCCATTCTTAGGCTGACACTATTCCCAGGGGTCTCAGTGGTAGCCACAGGGAAACATGCACTGATCTCAAAAGTTTATTAATGGTAGCATAAATTATTCCTTTTCTCAAAATCCGTGCCTACAGATTGGCATTCAGGAATCGCTGCCTGCAGCTTCAACCGGCGAAGAAGCAAAGCATGGCTTTCACAGAGGCTGAAGCCAGTGCCACTGCCGTACCATTTGCTGCGTGTGCTTTCACAGCGGTTACCACGGCCCAGCTGATGCGCAGCGACTTGTTGAGCTGCAGTGACTTGCCCATGCGCCAGAGGGTTTTTGAATCATCGGTTTGGGCTGTGCATGTGGGAGCAATGAAAGACGTAACTGTTCCCAGCTATCTGTCCACCCCTGTTTGGTCTGGGGCTGCAGAAAGGATGGTGAGCCTCCTCTTTCAGCTGTGATTCATCACCTGGGCATTAACTGCAGCTCGACGTTACGTCTCCTGGTGCAGGGACCGCGGCAGCTCGGGCAGCATGGGGCCGGCTCTGCCTCCCCGCTGCCGGGCGCTCACCCCTGGTCGCAGACACCTCTGCTCTCTGCAGTGGGGATTGCCAGAACCCATGAATCAGAGCCCGGACCCTTCAAACCTTGCTTGGGTTTCAGCTTAAATTGTCCTTAACCAATTTAGGCCAGTGTAAGCCAGGCTAATAGGAAGCTAGATGGACGTTTGCAGAGGGTCTGTCTGGCTGCACTCTCAAGTGTGTGCTCATGCGAGCGGGGCCGATGAGCGACCGGGTCCCACCTGAGCACAGTGCCGCCTCCAGCGCTGCCGGCACAGGTGCCCGCAGCAAGGATCTCGGTCCTGGCTGTGGCAACCGGCCAGGGCAGCCACAGAAAACACCCGGGGCAGTGAGCTCGGCCTGTGTGCCAGGTCGCATTTGCTCTGCATTATCTCACATCTTGTGCTCAGCGTGTTACCGTTAGCACAGGGGTGGCCATCACCCGACTGCACGCTCCTGGCCACAGCCTGTGCCTGGGAGGGTGAAGGCAGAGCTTGCAGGCGGCCAGCCAGCGAGCCCCAGGCTGTGCGCTCCGTGCTGAGCCCATGCACACATGCAGCTAAAAAACCTCAGGTTTGTGGGAGTGGGGCGAGTCCCCTGTTGGCCTTGCCGGGGCTGACTGCAGGAGAAACTTCTTAGTGGAATAAGTAAAGGTTGCGCAGTCTGGTGCTGGTTACTGTCAGGTTCATCCTCATGTGGCCCCAGGGAAGGCAGGACCTGCTGGCTGCAGGCTGGTACAAACTGTTAAAACAACAACTCCAGATTGTTCTCTCTTCCTGTTTTCACCCCTCTGATAGCCAAGGAGGTGCTAAGCATCTTGTTGTCTCTGAAATACCATCCCTTGTCCCAAGAGCCTTACATGGGAATTGCACACCAGCTATTCCTAATTATTTATTTCTGGGCACTGCTCTCTCCTCCTGTAAATTAAAAAATGATCAGTCTGAAGATTGTGCTTGTGGTAATTTAAATAAGCACATGAAAAAGAAAAGGTTAAACACTAAAACTGAAATATCTTTCAATGCCGAAGCTCCTCGAACGGCAGCATGGGATTGGCACGGCCCCATGGAGGGGCTGTTCACGCTTGCCCCGCTCTGTGCTCTATCCGTCATCTCTCCAGCCGCTGCCACTCGACACCCCCTGAGATAGCTGAGCTGGGAAAGCCCAAACGGCCCAGCCTCGAATGCAGCCAAGGATGGCAGCCTCCTCGGACCAGCCCCTGGCCAACATATCACCCCAGAGCGGCAGGACGTGTAAGCGGGGTTCAGGGAAGGCGGCAGCTGGGGGCTCTGACTCACAGCTCTGCCAGTTTTAGCTGAGGAGGTTTGAACATCGCCACGAGGTGTTCACGCCTGCAGGTTCTCCAGGGGAGGTGGTAACCGCTTAAATCAGCACAGCTAATGCTTTGAGAGCTCGTGAGTCAGAGGTGTGAGTAAATGTGAAAACACTCTGTGAGCAGAGCTCCTCTAATGGAAACACTCCCTCTTTCACACGCTTAGGAGATGGGTTTTTTTTAAATAAAATCTAAATGAGTAGAATACCGTGTGAGCAACAGCCGAGGAATTCGTTTGCCCGTGTGCTTGCTACCTCTCTTTCACACCTCCGTTCTTCTGCAGCTTTGCCCATGGTACAGATCTGGGTGGAGCGGAGTGAATATAGATAATTTTCTTAATGGGAATATGTGCTTTTTTGCATGGTGTGGCTGCACTTTCACGCCTTGCTTAGCAAGCAAGGGAGGAAGGAAGAGCTGTGGGGGGACTTGCAAGAAGAAAAGCAGGTGAACAGTTCTGAAGTAATAATGGCACCATCTTCTTCAGAGGAAAAGGCTATATAGATCTTAGCTAAATATTCAGGCTTCTGTGTCCAAATTTGCTTACCTTTCCCCCAGTTCTTAGCTCTCCTCATGGAGAGGGAAGAAGACTTGATGCTCAGAACAGCAAGCTGTGCTGTCTCTGCAGTTAGCCTGCAGCTGGCAGTGGCCCGACAGCATCGGTCACCGCAGCATGCCAGCCTCCTCATTGCCCCTGGTCGTGGGTGGAGGAGGGTATTTATTTGCACCCTGGGAAAATGGGACAAGGACACATGTCTTTAAATGGTACTGGACTTTAGAGGCAGATTATTATGGGATCACGGAAAAACACTGTGGTTGCAAGAGGCAATGCAGAGAGCATCAGAAACGACCCTCCCTGGAAAAACGCTGGCTGTGGCAGTCCCAACTCACCTTCTGCTGTGTCTCTAAAACAAGGGGTCTTGCCTGTGTGACAAGCCTCCCTCCCCTATGGGCTGTGCTGAGCCCTGGGACGTCATCAGCCACAAGCTCAGGAACATCCCAGGGTTAAAAGCTATCTCCAAAAGTGTGTTTGGGCTCCTAGTGTCCCCCCAAGAGAGGCTCTGTGTGTCTGGTGCCCAGACTGGGCTTGAATTCATATTTATGCACCAATGCAAATCCCCACAGGAGTGACAAGAGAGCTCTTTGCCAGCTTCCAGAGTGAAGTTGCTTGTGTTATGAAGTCCTCACTCATGAAACTTCTCAAAAGCAAGACCAAGGAGTCTCCAAGATAAATCCAGCCTTGCAGAAACCAGTCAATGGTGCGAGCACATGGCAGAATACTGTGCATCAGTATCTGGGTGTAGCTGGATTTAGGGATTAGCTGAGATCAGCTCCAGTGGCTGGCTCTGGGGCATCGCGGAGCTATTTCTGTGAATGGTACCTGTGAGAACCGTCTGGGAGTGACTCAGCCAGACAGCTTCACCATCCCTACAGAAATGATCACACCTCATTTCCCTGCCCAGCCGTAATGCTGCACTAGTTGCTGAAAGCAAAATTGTCCAGCCTGGGTGAATTGCAGCTGCATTGCTATTCCCCACCCACCTGGGACCTTCCCTAGTTTGCATCAACTAGACCAATTGCTCTCATTTTTTACCCAAAGTAGGGCATGGAAATGGTCTTGGGACCACCTGTGCTGTCTTTATCCGAGGCGGTGGGAGAGCACTGCAGGCTGGGAAGTGCCACTTCTGGGTGTCACTGAGCCTGTGTTGACTGGGATAAGAGACAGGCCAGTGCTGAGGGTGCTGAAGCAGTAATTTATCTTGCTTCCCTGGAAGTCTTCCTTCAGGCCTTTGTGGGTGTATGCCCAACATTTCCTTTCAACAGCTGCTGTCCAAAGAGCCAGCATGAACAGGAGAAATGCTTTTTTCAGCTGGGCTGTTTAAAGAAAGACTAGAGGGGTGAGAAGTCTGCTGTCTGTTTTTCTCACACCAATGAGCTGAGGCTGCAGTGGTGATTTATGAGATGCTTCATTTCTTCCTCCACCCATGTGGTCTTTCTGTCTGCGTTTGTTTGCTCCTGGACATGTTGTGCTTACTGAGATTTGGATAATTTTCAGCTTGTTTAAAGGTGTATCTCACCTATCCAGGAGGGGTTTTCATTGTTTCAGGCTGTGGCAGTGTCTTTCACTATGCCAGGAACAACAGCACCCCGTGAGTGTGCGCTGCAGGCAGCATCAGGCTTTGTTCTCCCTGTCAGCCTAAATTTTAACTTTTTTCCCCCATAGTCATGATCAAACAGATGAAAGTCCTGCATCCAGTGGGTCCTTTACAGGCTATGCCCTGGGGACTTCAAGGTAGCATGCTCTGTCTTTCAGGATTGCCTTTGGAGTGTCAAATGCTGGGTCTAATGACATGCAGGAGGCAAACTTTTTAGGTTCCTGTGGACGGAGCACTTGCAGCCAGAACTACAAGGCTTCCTGCAAATGTACCAAGTGCCTGAGGATGTCAAACCACAGATGTCCTTCACTATTCGTGAAGTGCAGTTGCTGCTGGGCTAGGTCACTAGCGTGACTTTATCAGCCACGCCCAGCATTACTGTAGCTCAGAGGGGACTCCCTAGGAGATAATTTGCAATTTCTGGGTAAATTGAGCTTCTTGAGGCCTCAAGAGGATTTATGATCCACTTCCAACCCTACTGCGGGATCACTTCTATGTGTGTTGCTGCTAATAGCCATTACTTTAAGATCTCAGAGCCTTCACAACCTCCCCACTCTGTTGTCACCCAAGTTAAAGCTGGTCTTGTGCAGCAGAATGAACAGCATGAGATGAGGGCACCATCAGGCCTTATCTTGAGGGCAAGTACTCAAACAGGCCTCAGTTTTTACATTGCAAGTGCTACCCACCCCCTCCTGCCCTGGTGCAGCCCCTCAGTGCCTTTGCAGAGCATCCCTCAGTGGCTGGGGACGCTGCTTTGCTTTGCGACACCCTATTCTGGGGCCACAGAGCCCGAGGGAAAGCTGGTGATGACCCAAGTCATCTGACCACGTTAAAGCTTTGGAGCTTTCGTCCTTTTACCTTTAAGTATTTAATGAACAAATAACATCCCCAGCTTTGCTGAAAGGGAGATGGCAGTGTCTCTTACATCCCTTGCCAGCATGGAGAGCAGCATCACAGTGTATTAACGTGAAAACTATGAGCTGACGTGAGATGGGGAATCTCCTTAAGCTCAGACCAGAGATGTTAGTGCTTTTTGCTCAGCTCTTTTGAGACGGTGTAACTGTTCTGTGCCGGGGAGCATGCCTGCTTTCTCCAGTGAGAAGAAAGCCAGAGAAACACAATAAATGGAAAGCCTCAAGCTGTTGACATATGAAGGAAAATGGAAGCGGTACAAATTAACCAGTGACTAATAGGGCACTGTAACCGTCTGCAAACACAAGAAGGGTGTACACACCAACAAGAAAAGGAAAGCAATTAGGAGAACATTAGGGGTATAGTTAAGAGAAATAGAATGACTAATTGAAGGAAAGTGTAAGCTGAATGTCAGGAAATAATTCCAAACTGTAAGCTGCGCAGGGCTGTGGAACAAGCTCATAAGAAGAATGGAAATGCAATTTTCTGAGCTGTTCAAACCTGGATCAAACACTCGAGGTCCGAAAACGCCATTGACCTGGCAATAGACCAGCTCCTGAGCCAGTTCCACCAGAGCCTCTGATCTTGTCACAGTTGTTTTAAACACAAAAATCATGTTAGTGTCTATAAAACACAGTTAAATATCCACTCAGCCTTTGCCACAGGAATCCTTAGTTTCTTGAAACCTCTGGTCAGACACAGACCTTTGGTTCCATAAAGCAGCAACTGAAAGATCTCAAACACTGATTGAGTGTATTTGCCTTGAACCCTTCCTTCTCTTGAAGTTGAGCAAAAAGTTAAACAACTTCAAATCATTATTTTATCTTTATTGTCCAGCCTGGAAGGCGCATTCATTTTCTGATTCATTTACTCCTGTGATCAGTACCATCTTGATCTCTTAAATTGCCTCTCTAGGAAGCTACTGCCCGTCTGGGAGGGACGGTTTGGTGTTTTCCAGCTCTGATGGTGCCCCTTGGAGCTGACCTCTGTTTGCCATTCCTTTCTCAATGTCCCCTGTGGTGCTGGCAGTACCGCCTAGCTCCAGCAAGAAAAGTGTGCCATAGGAACACGAAAAGAGATGGTCTCTTGACAAAACTTGCTATTGTGAAATTCTAAGCTCTGGGGGAAGATAGTAACATAATTGGTAATAAACAATGGCATCCCAGCACACAGAGTTTCTGTTGATCTTGGATTTTCTCCACCACTTGAGGCTGAACTTTAGCAGAAAAGAGGGCTACAGCTCTTAGGAAAACAGTTGGAGAAGAGTGGTCATCCCTGCCTGGCTCCATGTGGTGCCCCTGTTAGGTGAAGGGATGGTGTGGGGAAGCACTGGGAGCTGGTTGTTAAGGAAGAGCGTTCATCACACAGTTTCTTCCATATATGTGTCAAAAGGGTTGAAATCAGGAAAAAAAATGGGAGGAAACATAATGATGCTTGTGGTCCCTGAATGCTTGATATCAAGAGATAAACAACACCTATTAGATCTTCCCTTCCATCCCGTGACAAACACAGGCCTGCTCTGCAAGCCTTGGCTGGTTTCTAAAGCTTGCCAGTAGTTTCCCCTTTTGGGAGACTGCTCCTCAGTCTAGCAGACCACACTGGCAGGAAAATTCCCTGAAAATTCAGCCCATCCTGGTCCTTGCTTTCCTTGCTGTACAGCCAATGTGTCACACATCACAATTTCTGAAAGATTTCTTGTATTGTTTTGAAATCTTGGTGCGGGAAGGAGAAGATGGACTGTTTCCCTGAATGGAAATTCCCTCCCGGCCTGCTGAATACAGCTGTCTATGGGATGTTTAAATTCCTATGGTGACTTCGCAGCAGTGGTAGAGGTTGACTGAGAAATGTCCGACAGGCACATACAGAGGTGTCACTGCTTGTAGGACTGATTTACAAAGCACCATGGATTTCCCAATGCTGCCGAAGTGGAGATATAAATCAGCAGGGACAGGAGAGGCTCTCTTGGGAAGGTGTGTGGGAGCACAGGCACACACAGGGTGCTTTGACAATTACCCAGGGATAATTCCCACCACACTCTGGTGATCTTTGCTCTGTTCACCACATGTCATAGAAAGAGGCAATTAGTGTTACCTAACATTTGGCTGTTTTTCCCAGATTAGATGTTGTTGACTCGTTTGGTAGCTGCATAACTTCTTTGGAAAGGTTAAAGGTTTCCAATCAGCCAGGGCAGAAACAGAAAAAGATCACTATCCCAGTGGTGGATGTGGACCTTCTTCTGACCTTCAATTGTAGTTCCTGCCAGGTCCTTCAAACTACTTTTCTGTTATTATTTACATTTTTAATGTAGAGTAACTTTCTTATAACCTCAGAGTTTAAATTAATTGTTTCTGACATCACAGATTTATGGCATAATGTTGTAAAATTTAAATCGAGTTTTGAATAGAAAAGGCATAACTTGGGGCTATAAATGAGTCACAAATCTCAAAGTTACAAATGAGAAATGTTACACTGATGGAGCAAGAGACTTTGACTGAGATTGGGAGTATGTCACAATGACATCCCTTTTTGCATGCTACTGACTCAATAGTACAGGTAAGACAGCTACAAAGACTTCAGGTGAAAGTAATTTACATTAGTAGAAAACAGAGCATTAAAAAAAAAAAAGGAAAAAGCTCTGGTCTTTCTACAGAACCTTTTGTACTTCTAAATTCCAAGTCATTTCAGAATGCGTTGTGTTAAGAGAACAGCCACGTGGAGACTGCGCAGGGCTATATTAGATACTACTCACTCAGCAACAGCAATGACACAACACTGCACATCATTGCTACCCGCTTTGCTGAGAAAGATTTCTGTGTTTCTTGGATCACCCATTCAAAAATGAGCCTCTGCCTGTGGCAAATTGCTAGCGAATGGCACGTGGCAGTTGTCTGTTCAACATCTTGTGCCCTGGATGCTAAAAATATTCTTGGCACTCAACACCAGTGCTCAGCACTTGACCCACCTCTGCCCGTGTCTCCGTGCCATGTCACCCCCCGTCTGGGCATGGTTTTTCACTACAGTGGATGAGGGCTATGCTGAGCTCGCCAAAGAGCTGAGCCCTTAGTAAATGACAGGTTGTTATGCTTAGGTGGCCTTGAACTTTCTGTCCTCTTGAAATCTGTAGTGTGTCCCATCTTGATAGCCAAGAATAAACCTAAATCCCTTCACAAACACACTTGCAGAGCAAACCAAACAGCCCTTCAGCAGGAAGTAGTTTATCTGCCCAACTGATCTTTCAACAGGCTCTTCTGCCTAAACCAGTCAGCTCTTCAGGCTTCCCCCTGGGAGCAGCTGCAGTGATTTGGCCAAGGATAGTCCACCTCTACTATCACAAAAACAGTGCTTCCAACCAGGGCTCCCAGGTGATGGATTGTGGCCTGCTCCTTCCTCTTGTCCTAAATCCAGCTAATATAGAGGTATAATTGGATCCATTGATTCATTAGCGTAAGGGAATCTGGAGACAAGGGCTGTGTTTCCCTGCAGCAGTGCCCTGGAGGATGAAGACCTCCCTGACCATGGCCAAGGCTGTGGGACAGTGCCAGCTTGTCCCTCTCTGTGCTTTGTACACCATTGACACAGGACTTTTGTGAAGCTGTTGCTTCAGTTACCACCTCAACTGGAGCTTGGTATCGGCATTTCATTTGCAGCAAAAGAAGCTGTTCAGCAGAGGGACAGCCCAAGAGAGCTGCAGGTGCTGGCACCTGTGCCTCCCTGCACAGAGCTGGTCTCTGCAAGGCCGTCTTTGGCCTTGCCTCAGAAATCCTCGCTTCCCATCTCTGAAACACTCCAGTTATTTCAAATTCCTTCTCCCCTCCTTTCTCCCTCAGCCACAACCTTCCTGGTATTGTATCTGTGATTGGAAGCACTGTTCCTGGAAAGGTCTCACTGGAGTCATCGAGGGACAGATTTTCAGGTCTCATGTGGGCACCAGTACCAGAGAAACTGCTGGCTGGACTATCTGTCCAGCTGCTCTGTTACCATAATTGTGTGTATCTGTTCAAAAATCACATGGCCTTATCTGCTGGCACACAGTCATGAAAAGCAAAATAAATGCTAAATTTGCAGTCTACTATTTTTGCCTTCAAATGCTTTCACGTTTTAGTTCAATCTCTGTGTACCGTGTCCTCAGCAAGATGACAGTTCTTCACTTTCACAGCTGAGACTCAGTACCATGTGTGCATGATCCTCAAGAAAGCATGGAGGGAGATCCCTAGGAGCCTTGCCTGGGGCAGCCCATGGTTGTGCTGTCATTAGGCACCAGCTCAGCGCGATGCTGAGCTTGGCGTGGGACCAGGCTGCGTCTGAGCGTCCTGCTGCTGAACTACCCAGAGCACAGGACACGGTGTTTGTGCCAGCTGAGGGAGGACAGATGATAACTGATAGAGCAGAGAGTTTACCAGGACAAACATACCCCCATTTCTCAGAGTTGGGAACAAACTTAGGTTTGCAGTGTCAATCTCTGCTGGTTCAGGGATCTGCAGTGTGAGGCTATAGGGTCTCAAACCTTGTCAAACACCCTAAAACTGCATTTAGCTCTTGAATCGTGGTCTCATGTTAGCAAAGCTTAGCCATATCTAAAAGTTACCTTCGGGTTCTCAGTGATCTCTTTGACAGTGTCTTGTGAAGCAGTCAGTCACCATGTCTCAGCTAAGCCATGATTGCATGACACCGCGGCAGCGAGAGGAGCTTAGGGTATCCCTGATCCTACAGATCACAGAGACAAGGGTCAAAGTACCGGATGGGCTGCCGGTGGCCTCTCAGCTCTTGAGTGTTTCAGCCTCCCTGACCTTGCAATGAAGTTTAGGTTAAGATTGCAGCCTGTGTTGAGCTATGGCCTATTCCTCAGTTGTCATCTGGTTTCTCTCAGGAAAAGACAAAGGTGGTGGTAGCAGCACTCATGCTGTAGTTTTCTGAGCTCCAGCAGTCCAGCCTGGGAACTACATGAACCTTTAGCTGCTTTGCCTCTGTTACTTCCTCTACAAATGAATTCGAGTCACAGTGACGAACCTACTTCACCAATGCTGGACTCTGGCCAGAGCTTGAATATGTGGCTGCTCGGTTATTTTCAGCTTGGAATCCCCTGTAATTTTCTGTCGTGGTTCCCCAGCCAAAACACTGCATTTCAACAGCAAGATAAATGCAAACATGAACTTGAAAAGGTCTACCTAATCTTGTCATCATCTGTTAACTGTGTGATGTGAATGGCCTGACATATGATACTTGTGCACAATATTTTATCCAAAGTGTGGATTACTGTGCTTCCAGATGCTGTTTATCAGTTTCCTCAAGGAGTCCCTTGTGAGTACAGGGACACACTCTGCTCTGAGCCACACCAGGATATGTCTGAAATACTTCAGTTGTCTGTAGTAGCATAACCGGATTTTTATCAATGTAACTGAGATGAGATTCTGTCCAAGATGTTCTAATAAAAACAAGAGTCTGCCCTGGGAACAAAGAGCATGTGATAGCTTTTTTCCAGCTAACTCAGCACTGAAGAGCTGAAAACAAGATGGTGATGCTTACAGACTCATGGAGGTGCTGACATTCCTCATGCCTTACAGCTACAGGGCTACACGAGGCTCCTGATGTCTTCAGGGATGAACGTTTTGCATGGAGTTGAACTTTGGTACTGATGGACTCTGTAACCGCCTGATGAAATACATCGCAGGGCAGGAGGTCAGTGAATAGAAGGGAAGTGTGGATTTGCTGTATGTAGTGACCTCATGGCACTGCAATAACTAAGTGCCTGCACAGACATGCTGCAGCTTCAAGCCTGTACTAGTCTTGGCAATGCCCGTTATATTTCCTTTTATGCCCCTGGATCAAGAGTGGGCTAGTTATGCGCAGGTGGTACATCAGCTATACCGTGCTTTATGGCTGATGGTGAATATATCACTTGTTAGCTATTCATGTTCTGATGAAGTCCCTGCCATGGCTTCCCGTTATTTTGTAATCACATGAGCAGTAATAACCAGTTCAACAAAAATGAATCTTCATTAAATCCACATACACAAAATGTGTGGCAGGAGCATGGTCAGTTTTTTCTGCCAGCAGCGGACCTGAACGATGCAAAACCAAAGTAAGTTGAAATGCAGAGCAAAACACATAATAGCATATGAACGTGTCTCCTCCTTCTAGACATAGGTTATCAAGCGTCTCCCTGATCCCCAGCACATACGGGGAGACACCAAATGGCAGGGGTCTGACTCCCCCTCTGATGGGCTGTCCAGAGAGGTCTGTCTTCGTTTCCTTTGAGAACAGCTTGTTCTCCTCTGCAATGATCCTACATTGTAAGTGAAGTTTGGAGATCTTATTACTTCTGTTGTGTCCCCTCTGCTCATGTCTGTGATTTGGATGCAGCCTCTGGCTCACGAAGACCTTCAGCTGCTGATTGCCAGAACTGGGAATGCCTCTCAGGGAAGGGTTTGTGCAAGTTTTGTTCTGCTGCTTATTATCTCTCCCTGATCATCCCCAGTTGGTCACAGCTGGAGGCAGAATACTGGTCAAGCTGGACTTTTTCTCTCAGCAGTTCAGCTTTTCTTGTGTTTTCCTAAGAGATGTTTAATTTCCCACAGGATAAAAATTGTCTCTTAGTGAGACCATGTAGAGGCTGTTTGACAAGGCAGAGCCCAGGTTTTTTCTTTTGGGATAGGCAATGTATTGAGGACAAGGGGAGACAGTGCAGCTGGGGGGTGAGGAAACAGGGGACCTCAAGGGTGAAAGGTCCATTCCTGAAAAGTGTGAGGAACTTCTCAAAGTCTCAAAGGTCTGATGGCTTGCCCAACTATAACTATTTTATCAACTAATGCTGAGCTTCAGCAAAGTCTTCCCCACCAACACACTTGTCCAGCCCTCTTGAATTCCTGCTCCGAGAACTGGCAAGTTTCACCTTAGGGATAGATGAGGATCAAGAAGAGCATGAAGAGGCTGCAGAAGCAACAGCTTGTTTGCAGAGGGCCTGTGACCCAGCCACCCTCCCACTGCTGAGTGCCCACAGGGCAGGGAGGACAAAAACCTCTGGGATTTGCCATCCAGTGTGTCAATGATCAAGGATTCACTTCTGCTGGTGTCGAACCTGCTCAGTGGGAATTATGTCCCCATATTATGGTGGCTTCCATCACAACAGAGATGCTGCGACCTCTCTCACTTAGCATGTTGTCTTTAGCCCTTCATTTGCCCTGTTGGCAAGTGTCCAGTTAGGAATGAGGTGGGAGGCACACTGAGAGCCCCCCTGTACAAATCCCTTGGGAGGCCTCCAGATAAAGGGAAGACAGCTGAGCTCAGAGGGAAGGAAAAAATAATCCAGCATTGCAACTACTGAGCTCCAGGCGTGACCTCTGTCCTGCTGTACATATCTGTGGAAAGTTGGTGGTCAGCAGCCCTTGGTATCTTCTGCTGTGGGAAGCCTGTGGAGTCACAGCTGAATGGGACATCCCGAGGGGCAGTTGGGTGTATGCTTGCCTACTCCACAGCCTGAAATGGCCTACCCGTCCTTGTCCTCTGTGACCGCCCCGCCACCGCCCACTGTTCCTCTTCTTCTTGGAAAGCAAGTACCTTGTTGTGGGAGCAGGGCAGGGGAGATGACGGCTTTATTGCTTGAAACTCTAAGTACCGCATCCTGCTTCACGTAGTAAAAACTGGTTTGCCCTTTTCCAGAGCTGCTTCGTACGCTTTCGGGTTCACAGCAGTTCAGCCACATCAGGTCAAAGGCAGCTCGGTGCTTACGTGCAAAATTGTTTCATAGTGGGAACACAGCAGAAATTCAAGGGGATGGACTGACAGCCAGTCGAGATCAATATGAACTGTGTTGCCAGGGTGGGGAAAACTGCAAGGAGGGAATTAACGTCACATGGGAGGGGAGGGATGGAGAGTCTGGAAGGCTCACGAGCTGGGGGATGGTGTTACAGGCTGGGGGAAGAGAGTAGAGGGACCACTTGTACTCCAGAACTCCAGTTTACAGGTGTGTTGCAATACGGGTGATGCTGATCTTGTGGATAGTGGCTGACGTGGGAAAACACCCAGCAAATTATCAGAACTTGCAGGCTTAGGCTAGACCGGCGTGTGAATACAGACATTTCTGGTGTGGATATCCATGTGATATGGTCATGAGTAGGAACCTGAGTGCATGTCTACCTATAGCTGATGGCATACACATGCTGTTATTGCTGTGGCATCATTTAATGCCAACACACACACGTGTCATATTCTGATTCTAATTAGTGTGTTCTAATTCAGATCTAAACCAAAAAACCCTGCCAAGCCAAATTTTATTTGCATGGTCTTTCTGCTCATTCTCCTTTTAATGCCAAAAAATGCTGGATACTGCCCAACCCATTTGAAATAAAAAAATACAAACATTTTTCTGTTTCATCACTGCATTATTGGGTCTCCAGGATCTACCCAAGTTTCTGCTTTTAAGACGTGAAAGAATGTCTTCCTGACATTCCCAGAGTACATTATTCACTGTTGCACCAGACATACAAGTGGTAACGTGGCAATGAAGTGTTCTGGTTCTGTTCCTGGCAGTGATACTGCTGTTAAGCAATCCATTCAAAATTATTCTCCTGATCCAGTTCTCCCACCTGGACAGTGTGTTGATAAGCCAGGGACTGTGATGATGAATTGACTCTCTTCGGAGGTTCCCCCATGGAACCGAATCATTGCATGACAGATTCCTGAGGTCAGAAGGCTGTGAAAAAGCCTGCAATCTCATAAAACATGGCCAACATCTCTGACAAATGGCCAGATCCTGCTGTCCTGCTCTGACAGCAGCAAATGAAAACAAATGCGAAGGCTAATGCCTGGAAGACCATGTTACCCTGGGTATGGTGGAGTGCTCTTCCTCTTTTCCTGTTGGGACTGGAACAGTGCTGAGCTGACAGGGCTTCGCTGTCTGGTTCAGCAGCTTCAAAGCCTGCTGGTTTTTCCTTTGAGTCATCTTGGTGAAGAAGCTGATAAGGCTGGGCCAAGACTCAGTGCAATGCTAGTGCCTCTCTGTATCTGCCTGCAAGTGCAGATCTCTCCAGGGCACTGTCACTAGGAGCCCATCTGGGCATGAGTCAGGGCTGGAGCTTCGGCTCCCGTTCCTGCTCTGTACAAACATGCTTCCATGCGTATTGGCCCTTTTTGGGAAAAGCTCTGTAGAAAAGGTCATGCCAACAGGAACCAGCCAATGAACAGACCTCATACAGTGGATGGGGGTGAGGATGTTCTAAGCCCCATCTCCCAAAGCTTTCCAAACATCCTCAAGTCCCTCCATGATGTTTCATGCTTCAAGACCAGGTCTGACGCACCTTTCTGACCCTCTGAAACTGTGGGAGCCCAAGTGTGCTCTGAGCATGCCCCCAGAGGTCCTGTCAGAAGAAACGTGCAGGTTTTCCAGGAGCACAGGCACTGCAGAGGCATCTTGCAGCAATCCAGCAGCAGTGGAGCATGGAGCCAGGACCTCTATCAACCAAAGAGCAAGCTGTGGTCATATAGATGTATGTGAACGGAAGCTGTCTTTCAGGGATGGGCGAAATTTGGAAGTACATCCTAGTCTTGGAGTCAGTCTCGGATTTTTAACCCAAACACTGGGGAAACACCCTGGGCCAGGACAACCTTCTGCAACTGTTTTGGTGCCTGGTTTTGGGAATGAATTTCTCATTCCCAGTTCTGGGCCTACCTGTGGCACGTTGTCCTCCCTTACACACATATTTGAGCTGAACTCATCGAGCATTCAGATGGGATTTATTGGGTTTTTCACAGAGAACAGACCAGAGCAAGAAGCAGCCTGACCCGTCGCTGCCTCTTCTCAGCTGCTTACAAAAGTGCTGTTTCTGAAGGCCAAGACGCCCACAGGCTCTGACCACCCGCGCAATAAAAAGTCAGAATAACCTCAGCTGGGCTCTGCAGTGTGCAGCGATTCCTTGCCAATGCAAGGAAACTCTTTGAAAATTAAGATATTTTTCCTTTTTTTTAACTCTCAAAATTAATCATCCTTGCCAAGCTCTAGCTGTAAAACAGTTTTATTTCAAGCCTGCCCAGCAGCTCTCAAGCCCTGAGTATTCCTTGCAGCCGACTCTCTTGCTGAGCTGTTGGTGTGTGGCACTGCTGGCGTTTGCAAAGCTGCCATCCTCCAGGGAGGTGCTGGGACCATCGCAGGGCCAGGAAGGCTGCTAAACACTGATTCCTGAACAGACTTGGTTTTGCCACCGGCTGCAGTGCCAGCAGTGTAAGGCCAAAGCTGCTTGGAAAATCCCACTCCCAAAGTGAAATATGGTAAGCAGCGTATGAAGGTCTGCAACCTGGCTGATTCACCTTTAAGGACTTTTTAAGACAATTTAGTGGTCCCTGTCTGAACAAGTCCATGTACATGTGCAAAACACCCTGATAAAACTTTTGTGTTGTATGCCTGTGCCTAAATTGTGCTCCGATTTTGGTGGAATTTTCTGATTTTTACAGCAAGAAACATGCTTTGTGCTGTGATAAATGTAGCAGGGATGGAGCTATGACTCTGCTTTTTAGCAAAGGGTTAGTTAAAAGAGATACAGGGAAGCTGGAAGAGCAACAGCTTCCAAGGGGCTCATGTAAAAAGCTGGATGGGGTCATTTCCACCAGTCACTTCCAACTTTCCCTGTGATTCCCCAAAGTTCTTCCAAGACAAACAAAACCCTGTTTGCCGAGGCTTTCCCAATCCTCACTCTGACATGAGAACTCTCTTTAGTGGAGACAAATTCCCCGAGGCTGTTTGCAGCAATTCTGCCTAATGACTATCATGCTGCTGGTTCCTTAAAGATTACTTCAAGATGCTGAGAGATCCTGCCTGACTAATCCAATTGGCTTCACTTCGGATGCCTACAAGAGATGAAGTTGAACAAAATAAATGTAAACCAAAGCAAATGTCTGATGCACGCCGTTGAGGAATACTGCTTGTCATGTAAAGGTCAACTGCTGTCAGACCACTGCTAAATTACAGCATTTTATTTCTTCTCCAGGCTGGGAAACAAATTGAAACAACAGGGCAGACCTTAAGTTGGAAGAGATGCAGATTCGATGTGGGGCTGGAGTGGACTGTAGCTTCCCCACTATCAATGGGTGCTCCGGGCCATGTGGCTGGGGCAGCCCACCACCACCTCGGCAGTGGGAGAAAACCTTCTTTAAGGGCACACACAGAGCATCTGGGAAATGGGACTCAGAAGCTCTGCTCTGCTACTGATTTCCTGCGTGTCCCTGAGCAACCCACTTAACCTTTCCATATTTCATCTTCTCTTGGATTAAAAAAAGAGCGTTGACACTGTTTCTCTGCTTCCGCAGGGAGCAGTGAGGACAAGGACCTTGAGAGGTGACTTGTATGCTTTGGCCCGCAGATAGACATCAGTTCAAATTCACATGTCAAACATTTTACATGGTGCCAAGCAGAGATAGAGCTTTGCGTTTGCTATGGAGAGGTCACCACAAAACTATGTATCGTTCTGAATTGTGCCAGAAATTCTCTTTAGTTTTATTTCCTCAGCGAGGGGCTCTGTTAACGTCAGCATGTACGAACTTTAAAGAATCTGCAGACTTTCTGCACCAGGCTGGGAAGCTTGCAACAAAATCCCGGGATGAGGCTAATATTGTCCAGTGTCCTGGCCAAATGTACTGTACAAACCGCGGCGTTTTCTGCACGTTCAAACCATATCCAGACTAGTTTAAAATGTTCAAAATCTAGGAGACATGGAAACAGGCACCATACTAGGGATGAACTCCTACAACATAAGTGGAACATCCATTCTGCATGAGGAGGAGTTCATCATGTGTTCCCAGGTGTCACCACTAAATAACAGAGGAGAAAACCTGCAGAAGCTCCTTGTTTGTCTCTGTGGCTTCAGTCTTAATAACCCTGTTGCAGCTGCTGTCATAACCACTGGTCCCTGTTCTCACCTTTCCTTAGCCTGGAAGAGGAAAAGCAGAACTATGATGTATAAAGGTCCTTGACACTGAACTGACACTTTAATTTATTTTCTTATAATCTGAATAGTTACAAAGTCTTACCTTGCTATTCTTCTAATTTGCCTTCAGTTGAAAAAAAAAAAAGAAAAATCCAGAAAGCACCTCTCAGCAGAAAGAATATTCTCTGGAGGCACTTGAAGAATGTCAAGGAGGCATTCATACAGCCGAACAAACTTACCTCCACAGACAGTATGAAACTTACTTCGTGTGCGCTGCATACCTGAAACAGGAGGAAACAATCTTGTTTCTGTGCTTTGTTCACAAAGCTGTTTCCATCTTTAATATGGGCTGTGGACAGAGGAGGTCAGCACTAATAATCTGCATGTACATGTCAGTCAGTCTTATCATAACCAGGCATCGGTAATGCCTTCTTAATCTTGCCTTTACATGGAAAACAAACCTATTCTTGCCATATAGAATAGACCTTATCTTAGTGCTCCAGTTTTAACCTTTCTCAGGTTTGTGTCTAAAGTAGGAAGTACCCAATTTTTATGGATTTACCTTTCAGATTATGAAATATTGCTCCTGGCACTTAGAAACCCATTCGGTTTTGCTTTTCTTGCTGCAAACAAGAAGTGATATCGTCCCCACTGTAATTGAACTTTTTCTTTTATGTTAAGTGCTTTGTCTTCTTCAGGAACAGTAGGGATGGATCTGAAAGGTCCTTTCCTTGCATTTTGCAATACACAGATGTCCTCATTACCTGTAACCACAGAGCCCAGTTAGCATTTCCACGTGTCACTCCAAGTTATAACTTTGAAATGTTCTAAGATTTAAAATGCAAGGAGAAATTTATCAGTACACTGCACAGTCACAAGCTCATTTCAGTGCTTGCAAATACAAAGTTTCACTGAATGCAGAATATAGATTTCATGTTGTTTTTTTATTAAAACAGTTTTGGACTGTGGACCTTAATACCCTATATGGTCAGATATGAAGACAATTCACTACCAGGAGCACTGCCAGCTAATGTCCTAATCGTTCCTCTGCTGCAGCGTATTCCATCCCTTGAAGATGGATTACAGTATGGAAATCCAAAAGGATGAGTTGAATTTCAGTCCCTCTACCCTCAGGAGTTTCAAATCCAGCTCTGAATTATACTGAGTGTAGAGCCAAGTTGAGCTCCACTGTGATGTGGGATTTTATGAATATCCCTAGGAGACTAACTAGAAAGACATCTTTTCATACTGTATGACAAGAAGCTGTAATAGGATCCAACATGGATAACCTTTACCGAGGCGGAGAGAACACAAGGTTCATCCATATGAAATACCAAGAACATGAGCTGTGGAACAGGCAAACAGAAGCTTGAATGGCTTATAATTTTAGGTGTTGACTGGGCACTAACAAATTAATCTAATAATTAGACAACCCTGGCTTGTCAACATTGCAAATTTCCCTCTAATTGCACATTGCTTCTTTCCTCTCATTCCACCTTTTCCTCTGCCTGCATCTTCTTTGGCTTCAAGCACTGAAGAATCAGATCAAAGCTGAGATGAGGGCACCAGCAAAGGACATGCTTGTTCCCAGCACGGAGGCCCTGCTGCTGCTGTAGCTGCCCACTGCAACTTGGATGTGCCCAAACACGTGGGACTGCAGTTTGTTTGCATCGTTTATGTGGTAGCTCTGCACCAAGGCGCCTCTTCAAGGGAAGTTTATGTCAGTCACAGAGCATTAGGGAGAAAAGCTGTAGCAAACAAACATCATTTTTAAAACAAGTCATCAAGCACAACTATATTTTCACACTGTGGCATCCAGATTATGCACAGGCACGTGCACACCCCTCCGGCATGTCCAGAGCCTGCCTGGTAAACACCGGTGTGTGATTTGTGAGCTCCCAAAGTTTTGGCTTGCATCCATGCTGTGCTATATGTGTCCTCCATGGTGACATGTGTCTTCAGTACACTGGGTCCCTGCTCCGGCTTGCATTCATTTAGAGACAGAGACAAATGATGGAGCCTGTGACAGTGTGGAAGAAAATAAATGAACCTTCAATCTGAGAGGAAGAAACTCCCCCCCAAAAAATAAAGGAGGTGCTCCTATCTTGGAATTAGGTGAAAACATTTCTTCAGCAGCTATTTAGTTTCTTTCTTCTTTCTTTGTCTACTCCACCAGCGTGTTTTAAAGTTAATTACAATATTCAATAGCCTGTTGACAGCACGTCAGCAAGACTCTAGAATGGACTCAGTAGAAGGTCTCTAGACCATGCAAAGGCCAATTTTACAAGCGCTTCCCTTCTCTCCAGGGATAATAAAAGATCTTTCCTCCCTACGCTGCTACTAGAGAGTGCATTACAATTTTACTTCACATCAGCAGTTCTGAGTCACCTCCACACACAGAGGCTTTCCTTGTTGAGTAGAGGAGGTTCATCAGCGTACACAGCAGCTACTCCAGTCCAGCCACCCAGGCTGTGGTGCTTAACACCCTCAATCATTTGATTTGCTTCTTCAGATCAAATTACTGGAACTCTACATTAATAAAAGTGCTCACTCTTGGGTGGATTCCTCATTTTCCTAAATCTTGTCTCTTTACATTCCAGATCCTGGCTACTCTGAAAGCCATTACTCCCAATAAAGGGCCTTTAGGGCAACGGACTGCTTTATTTAGTTCTCCTCTGCCATCCTGAACTAAACGAGCAAAAGGGGTTTTAATCAATAACTCCCAGCTGTGCTAAGCATGGTGTAAAAAGAGGTGCAGGGAGCAGCAACCAGACACTGATGCATTGCATGTTAATTTGGGTGCAGGCAGGTACGTACGGTGCTTGTGTTAAGGCACTGAGACAAGAAGAATTGGTGGATGAGTGAACTGGGAGAGAGCCCCAGTTGTTGGCCTGGGGCTCTCTCCCTTCTGCTACCCTTCCTTTTTAATCAGGGTTTTTTCCTTCGTAATCTGACAATGAAACCTGTCTGTGTGAGTGAGTCAACAGCACCCCCACCACACGTCCCTCGCAAGGTGGTAGGCAAGCAGCAGATGGAGGGAGCACAGAAGAAAACATTTCTTCATGGGAAAAAGGCTGGGGAGTAAGAATTCAGGAAATCCCTCCAGCAGTACTACAGATTCATAGTAGCTTTCACCAAAACCATCTGGTTTTGTCTCATCCTGATCCAGGCAAACCCCATGCTGAAGTGGCTTCAGCACAAGAACAAAACACCCATCTCATTCCCATGCCTTTGCCCTTTGTCTCTGTCCTTTCCCTGCTGTACCAGACCTTAGTCCCAGCTCATGACAGCATACTTATGAAGGACACTGACCTACTCAATTCAACCCTTGAAAGACCTACAATGCTGTTGTGCCAAACCACAACTAAAAGTAATCTTTGAAAAACAGATTAAAAAAATCCCTCCCTAATCCTTCTGTCTTGGCAGAACTTAAAAACATGCTTTAATGCATGAGGAAGTCCTTAGACATCTCCATGCATCCTATCTTTCTCCTAGCCACCAGCATGGTGTTTAGAAACCTGTTTGTTTTGCACTGTGCAGCGTGAGGAGCCAGCTCGGAGATCTGGGATTGTGCTTTGCCATGGCCTGCCAGGAGCCTGGGGATGGTCCCTGGGTGTCGCTCCCTGCAGAGATGGTACCTTGCACAGTTGTCATCTCCGCTCTTTGGGCCACAAGCTGACAAGTGCTGGTCACAGTGACATGAAAAGGGCTTTAACTCCTCCCCTGGCTTTACAAACGGCTGTGCCAGGTAAAAGTGAGCTTGAGAGAGGTGTCCAAAGCCGAGGTTTCCTTGGATGCTATCAGACCTTCTGCTGTGCAGAGATAAAGGATGCTGCCAGCGTGCCCTTCTCCCCATGACTGGCTCTTAGTGTCTCCTCACCGTGTGTCAGACGAGTCTCACTGAAACTAAAGGCCATCCTGCCGTGTGCAAGCAGTCTTCGAGAGAAGCAAATCAGGCTTGTTACCTTCCGCTGTCAGCCAGCAGCAATGGGCTGAGCTATTGATGATTCACCTCTGCAGTTGCGGCTAGATCCCTTTCTTCACTTGTTTTCTGAGTCCTCCGGACGGAGCAGAGCAAGCAATCACCCTTAGTTGAACAACTGCACAAATGGGAGCTGTCAGCAACATCTCAGACCATTGAGGAACCCTGGCTGCCAATAAGGCCTTTAGGAAACCCATGATTTATAATTTGCAACAGGAGCTACGCACTCATTTTTTCCACCTTGGGTGAAGGATCCAAAGCTAACAATGCTGTGTCCTTATCAGCAGCAACATTTGTTGGGGAGTGGTCCAAAAGTGACTGACGCAAGGCTCTGCTCTCTGAAGGGCTTTGTCCTATTCCCAGATGAAGTACGTTTGCATCCAGTTAAATCCTTTGAGCTTTATCAGTGGGTGTATATATAGATGTGAGCGAGAAAACAGTGATGGACACAGTGCTAAAAAAAAACCATAAGGCTCCTGCGTTCCTTATTGCAAATCAATATGTTACATGGCAGATGGCTAGCCATATTTGAGATGTGCTATTAACTATAATAACCATATAAAGCATCCACTTCCCTAGCCACCATCCTAGAGGCAGGGGTGGATACCTACTATCAATTATCCAGTAATAGCAGAGATAGGAGGCTCCAGAGATGAACAGACCCTTTACAGGTGAAGAAAAGATGATTTGGCTCCACTGACAACCCAGACAAGAGTAGTGCTTCCACCAGTAGGATGAAGGAAACTGTAGCAGACACATTAAATACGTGCCATTTCTTTCCAGTCTTGAGTTGTGTGGGTTTCTAAGCAAGATCACAGGTCCCAGTGCACCGTTGGTCATGGCAGACAGCTACCGGGTGTTGCAGCTGCTCAGAGCAATAAGGAGTTTGGATTATTGAGCCTCTGCCTCAATCACCTGCAATGGCACCATCATCGCTGAAGTCAGAGGCACTTTTATTTTAAATGGTTGCGTGTGGCTTGTTGCAGGATGAGCCCATTGCTCCTCAGTCTTGCTCAGCTGCATTGCTGGCAGGCAGTCGCTGCCCTTTGCAGCCTCGCACCCTGCAGCTCTGACAGAGCCTTGAGTCCCAGGGATTTTCGTGACATGGGTGAATGGGACATAGGTGGGTAGGTTCAAGACCACGGCTGCTGCTGTGCTGCTGGGCTGATAATGTGTCCCCAGGGCTGAGGGGCTGGTGCCCCCTTGCTTGATACCACTGCCAGGCAGAGGCACCCTGGTCTCCAAGGCTATCCCGGGAGAAGGTGAAGATGCTCTTTCCTTCTCCAGCTTTGCTGAAAATCAATTCAGCATGAGTTCAGGGAAAGTCCAGAACCTACAGGACCCCCCTGCCTAGAAGGCAGCTTTCGAGTCTACCAGGATTTTCCCTATTCTTCTGCTGCATAACTGATGGCAGTGGTGCCTTTCAGTCCTTTTTTCTGCCCCTGCTCCATGGCTCCCTCGGCGCCCTGGCTGTGTTAGACTGTGCACTGATACCAGCTTTGAAGTCCCAGTCGGTGGCAGAGGAGCAGGAAGCTGGGGATTAACAGGAACATTTCTTGTGAAGGGGATAATCACGTGCACATCGCACAGATCGGATAGCCCTCCTGCAAGCCAGAGCTACTAACAAGGTGCTTCCCCTGTGGTTGATGAAGGGCTCATAACGAAGTTCCTGTCCTATTCCATTTCCCAGCACTGGTTATGACGGCTGTCTGACAGAGGTCTTCTGTCAGAAATATTTTGTTTCTTGCCCTCCCCTGTGGCTGCCCTTCTTCATCCTGGGCACAGGCAGTGTGTTGAGCCCCCCACCGCCAAGCTCTGCATGGTTTCTGGGTTTCTGGGCACGCAGGATCTGCTCTGCGGCACAGCCTCTCCAGACCCTGCTCCAGTGCTGGGTCTCAGCACATCCACGCGGACCCATCCCAGCCTTCCCGCTCCCCCAGACACACTGCATGGCCATCCTTGCTGCTCAGCTACCTTTATTCTTAAAGGGTTGGACTATTTAATTTTAATTAGTATTTACATAATGAATAGCTAAGCAACGAGCTTGTTTTTCGTTTAGGAACAAGGCCAGTGCTGAACAGCTATCATGTACTTTTTATTTTGCTGAGTAATTAATTATGTCAGTGGAAAGTAGGTGAGTAAAATGAAGATTTTGCCTTTACAGGATACAGAAGACACTGCGCGTGGAGTGAAAATTGTTTGAAGGTGTTTTGGAGGTCATGTGGTAGCAGTATATTCTTGGGTCTAATCTGAGGGCATCAATGGAAAGTGCTATTTGAAACAATACTCCAGGAAAAGGTCTGCATTTGAAGAAATCCAGACCTCAGTAGGACTCTGCTGTAGTCCTGATAATGGGCTTGAATGTGCAAGAGAGGAGCCTGAGAAGTGGCTACGAACGAGATGGTGCAGCCATGTAAAGGACACGGTGGAGGGGCTTCAGACTCTGTGCTCAGCTGCACTTTTGCCTCCTGTTTTGCCTTTTGGGGGTTCAATATGAGGCATTTGCTTCCTGACGTGGGCTCCCCTTTGAAGGATTTTAGCTTCTGAGAAGCAGCAACCAGGCATGAAAGAGCCAAGAGCTGGGTCTCACGGGGCTGGGCCAGACGCCTTTGTTCCTCCCTTCACTGCAAAGCTCCTGTGAACCGGGGTCTCCCACCTCTCCCACAAAAGCTGCTGACTTCACTCATAATGATAATAATAACACAGACTGTGGGGGTTGTTTAGTTAATGAGATTCAAATTCTTGGGGGAAAAGAAAGGTTCAGTGGCTTGGCTGGCGAAGTGAGTGATGGAGCCAGAACCCACGACCTCCTGGTCCCACACTCAGTCTGAAGGAGAAGGTTGTTACTCTTGGCACCAGAGCTGCAAAAAGCAGCCACTCTGTATGCTCCGGACTGCTTTACCTGCTTCAATAAACCATCCACATCCACCCTGGTTGGGAAATACAACTGCTGAAGTCAAGTTGCTAGCAGGTGAAGAATAGGGGTGCTGTTTATTTTAGTTTAGTTTATTTGAAGCCTTTACAATTACTTTTCACATGGCTATATTCATTATTATTTATTTTGGACTTCAAGCAGGATTTTCCCTTTCAAAACTGCACCCACTTGGACTCAGCAGCTGCCTTAATTCATGCAGTAGGAACGAGCTGAGATTTACAAGGAAAGGGAATGCATACCTTCCTATAAAATGTTTGTGTCTTATCAGGGTCTGTCAGCCACAGTCACCCTGAAACTCTAAATCTGGAAAGGGACAAAGCTTTTTTCGAGATGAAACAGGACAGTTATAGCTGGTACAGCGGGCATCAGACACGGCGAACCACCATGTCTTCTCCACACCTCTGCTTTGCCTGTAAAATCCCCCTTGGTCTTTTAACTTTAGACAGTCTTTTTGGAAGGTATTTAAGTTGTTATGGAAACTGTTGAAAGGAGTGAGTTACCCTCGAAAGGAAGCCTTCACCTCAATCGCCTATCATGTTTTTGTGGGAGAAAGCCCCGTGCTACACTCAGTTGGTGTTGGTGACAGCTCCTGACTCACCCTAGTCTGCAGCTGAGTGTCAAAGCCATCCACGAAAGCTGTGCCCCCAGTCCTAATGGGGACATTGTGCTTGGGTTGCTGTTATCTCCTCAGTCTGTTTCTTTCAGCTGCGCAAGAGTAGTTTAGGAGTCGAAACTAAGGATCTGTTGCAAATATCTGGTGAGAAACAAGGGTTTTATAAACAGGTGACAGGCAAAAGTTCCTGTTTCTGGACCAACGTCCGTCCACTCTGATGTGCAGAGCCCTGTTGTTGTCAGCTCTGGGATGTGAACGCTGGTCCTGTACCACACTGCAGTCTTGAGAAGCAAAAGCAGCTGCTGTGCCGGTAGAGGGACAGCCACCTTCCCATGTGCCCTAAGCAGGCAGAGCCCACGCACTGACAGGGAGCTGGGAAGTCCACGCGGTCCTGCCCCACCGCCCTTCTGGCTAATCCTGTGCAGAGGGAGCTGCTGGCGCCGACATGGGTGCACACAGGTCTCCCCGTGGGCATTTTACCCACAGTGCACACGCATCCAGATGTTTGCCTGTGGTTACCTTACAAATGAAACAGTGCTGATTAATGAATTCATCAATGACAGGGACAACAGGGAGAGTGGGGAACCGTGGTAACTCGCAGAGAGGTCAAAAACTGGACTAAAAGCCCCTTGTGCTCCTGCTGGGAAACACATTGGTTCATCCGGAGCAAAGGAGGTGGGACAAGGACAACAGAACACACTAGCTCTCTGCTGGTGTTAGGGTATGCTGGAGGAAAGCACACAAGCCCTTCTAGCTGCCAGATCCCCAAGACTATTTTATTTTAAGGGTCAAGTCAATTCATTTGACCGCGTCCCTGTTTATAGCATCCCACAAAAATGTACAGCTCCACGAGGTTCACGCATGCTGCTCCTGTTTGGCTGTGCAGCAGAGCTGCCAGGCACAGGCATGACCTTTTGGCAAGAGCCTTCAAACCCTGACTCAGAGGGACCTGGCAGCAGCAGGGAGAAGAGCTCAGCATGATTTTCAAGGTAACGAGCATCTCAGCAGAGGAGCCAGGTGGGCTGCTGGAAACCCTATGGATGAAACCTCGGTGGCCTAGAGGGAGGACCTCTGGCTTTTCTGCCTTCTCCCCTCCCTAAATCCTCACACCAGATCTATGTTTACATCTAGTTGTGCATGTCGGGAATGCAGGATCTCCCTCCTTGCGCCAACTACCCCTGCAGGTCTCTGGGACACCTCTCCCTGCTTACCACTTCCATCAGAGGGTTACACAAGTGATTATGAAACCAAATGGCTTTGACCTTTGAAGTGGGAAATCAATGGCTGGGCAGGGCTCAATTCACTGCAGAAATATGTACAGGCACATCAGGAACATTGTATTAATTTCTTTTATTCTGGGGAGAAGGCAAGGAGCCAGCCTGTGTTATGCTCGATTCATAAATTAAGATCTTTATTGTGACTCTTGGTTTACCTGTCCTGGCCTTCTGCTGTGCCCTGGGGAGCAGCTCAGCTGCGGTCAGGAAGTCAGAGACTTTTTTGGGGAAAAATGTTTCTAGAACTGGAAACAGAAGTGGACAAAACTCCTCTTGGGGCGTCTAGTGGCATGGAGGTCCCCATGGACTCAAAGAGCTGGACACAGGTGATTGTGTGATAGGAGTGCAGGCACAGAGGTTGGGTTCCTGGAGAGCTACCCTGCTTTCTGTCCTGACTGCCGGGGCTGGACCGTTGCTGCAGCAGCATCTCCAGGGATGCAATCAAAAAAGTCCTCAGGCATCATGCACAACCTTTTTTTTATGCAAAAAGCTGAGCCTTTGTTAATTTCCCGGTGAAGTGAGGGAGAGCATGCCTGTTCTCTGGGGAATGGGGAGGAATTCTGGAGGATACAGGGTTCTCAAAACATTGAGGCTGTACCTCCATCGAAGAGGTTCATAGCCTGAGTAGGAGAGAAAATCCAAGCTTGCAGGTTCTTTATCTATTTAGCTGGTCAGACTTGCAAACATTTTTTATCCCAAGTGTTCTGCTGTGAGCTGGCGGAAGGGGCGAATTAGAGTTTGCCAAGGCTAATTTTAGTAAGAGACAGCCTTACACCATTTCCCTCGGGGCTAGCCACATTAAAAAAAAATCAACCACAGATTAAAATCACCCAATTATCATACTATAGCAAATAAAAACACTAGCCAGAGATGTAATCTCACGTGCTATTAAATGCACTAACACACAAAACACCATTCACAGATACCATCTCCTAGATGAATGCCACACACAATATCCCATCTAAAAGCGATTACTTGCATTGTTCAAGGAGTTACACACAGTGTTTGTTCTGACATTCCAGAGTGGGCTGGGGTGGGTAAGGAGTCTGGGTGGTCATGAGACACGGTGCCTTTCACTTTCATGTGCTGCTCAAATTTAGCCCGAGTTCATTAATGAGTGGAGAAAATGAGGACTCGCTGATGTATAGTAGGTGGGATATGCGATATGAGCTGGAAATGTGCTGCACATTTCTCCCAGAGCTAGGGAATAAGTTAAACAGCGTTCACATCAGGTGTCATGACCAGGCTGAGAACGGGCAAGCGATGTGCAAGCTATGGAGACTGAACTCTGCCAATCTTCTTCTGTTGTACCCCTCACCTTGGTATCTTAGTGCTTACCATCCTTCTTGCTGCTAGGCATGATCCCCAATTAGGCAAATTTGTTGATGGCAACTAGCAAAATAAGTAACTTTGCATGTTCTGGAGATGTTTGTGTCCAGGACTCTCAGTGTGTTACTTTCCTCAAACGCATTCATTTCTAAAGGATCCTCCTGTCCCCCAAATCTTGCATAACACAACTACTGCCTTTCTTTTAGGGCATCGATTCACTTCCATGTCAAGAACAAAAGCTCCATGACAATTCCCAGTGCAAATGTCCAGCCTCTGCATAAAACAGGAAGACTGATAACTACAGTCAGACTGAGGCATTACAAAGAAATGAGACAAGCCTGGGCTTACCTTAAGCTACTTTGGAATTGTGATTTCCTTTTTCCAGCAAGGTATTTAGGGAAAGGATAGGACCATATATGTTGTAACCATAGAGAAAAACAACCTGTTTAGCACTACCTTGTGAAGTCTGCTCCAGAAGACCTGACAGACATCAGTGGATGTCCTCTTCAGATGCCTGGAGGAATAAAGATTAATTATTAATTGATTAATTGATTCTGCCTCACTGAGAAAATAAGGACACAGTGACTGAAAAGGTCTATGTGATCTAGGAACCAAATGCCAAGGACTATAGTCTTTTCTCCATGTGTGTATTGACACTCCAGGTCTGGAGCCACCTGTGCAAATGCGAAGCACTTGCCCAAGGGTTCAGAAGACATTGTAGCTCTGCAGGGATTTAGTAGCTTTTGAAGGATGCCCACAGGATGGCCAGGCATCTGCTGGCAGTGTGGGCATGGCAGACTTGACCTACCCATACTGTAACTAGCCAGGGTGCCATAAGCTCCAGCATAGGCTGTTCAAATCTGTCCAGGATCTTGGCATTCCTGAAGCCCTTCCTCCTGCACCCTTGCTACTGCTGTCAGTCCTTCTGGCCACACATACAGGGCAGAGCTACGGTTAGAGCTCAACCCCATCTCCACCTGGACATCTCCTTACACACATCTCAGCTCTGTCCTTCCAGGCACAGGGCACCCAGGCACCAGCTGTTGGCTTGGCCCCAGCACATGTTGGTGTACCTGCTTTCAGACCATACCAAGGGCCTCGCCCACAGTGGAAAAGGCGATTAAACTAAATTAAAATCCCTTGGGTTTGCACCAGATGAAGAGTGTGCACGCAGCACCCACCATGGCCATGCCACCCTGCAGCAGTGCATTACCAAATCCTGCTCTAGCTCTTATACCATCCCTCAGAGCTGAGGGAAAGCTTGGTCTGACCAACAGCCACACAAGCTATTTTGGGTTTGATATGCCGCAGATTTGATAAGAAAGCTCTCAGGAAAAAACAAATTTCCTCTTGGACTCAGTAGAACTGGGCACATATTCCGGCACACAGAGTTCCCTTTCCTATAAGATCATGAAGTAGCCTTCTAAAATTAGGAATGAGGGGGGAAGCTCTGGCCCCACTGCAAGCAAGGATCTCTATCCCCAGGACCAGGATTCACCTGAGGGGTACAATAGATCCTCACTGACGGTGGAGAGGTGAAGAGGGCAGAGGGCCCTGTGCTTTCTGTGTTGCTTCCCTGGTGTGCCTCCTGAATGTATGCCCATTATTTATGTCAGTCAGAGGTTTACACTGGGCCAGTGTAGGTCCCATACAATTTGCTCCTGCCTAATGATACGGAGCATTATCTGAGGAGCTCAGACTGCCTTGCAAGGGCGAGGGTAGGAAAGAGGCTGGAAGTGAGAAGCAAGGCATCTCAGCGTGGCTGCAACTTGGTGTGCAATTCAGCGTGCTCCAGCCCAGGCTCCCATGAAATTATGGCTACATTTATGTAGCCTCATCTGTGGCCCCGGGTGCCCATTGCACCTGGCTGGTGTCTCCTCTGACCTGCTGGTTTGGGGTAATGGAGCAGAAGCCACCTCGATGCTGATTATGCCTGGAGGATGGGGTGCATTTTGCACTCAAAAAACCTCCACTGTGTGGCAAAGTCCCCTGCTGCAGCCTCACACCACGGCTTTGCACCATGTGGGGAAACAAGATACTGGGGAGTGGACAAGAAAAGACTGCTTGGCAGCATGGACTCAGGGGTCATTGCCAGGGACAAGTTGAGAGGGAGGTGCGGGTTAGAGACAGTGATATCCACTGCTTATGAAAATGATGTTCAATTATAGGAAAAACAGTAATGAGAAGAAAAAAGTCTTGATAACAATCTTTTATCTCTAACCATTATTCTGATGCTCTCTTCTGTTTCCTCTGCTGCCCTCATGTTGTGTCATTTTGTAACCTGTATTCACCATCAGTATTGATTTACAGGCGAGCAGTTCAGTACTTGGCCCAGAGACAATGAATCTCTGGTGTTCAGCTGTTCCAGCCAGTGTCATGTTCCATATAAAGCACCTCAGTTTTCACTGGGGTCATTGCTCATATTCAGCAGTTTCCTTTTTCCTTGGTCTAGTCTAAAAAAAAAAAAAAGGACAATAACTGCTTCCCTACAAATGCCAGCACTTCAGAGGTTAATAGCCGTGATCTCCCACACTCAGCAGATGCCCTGGAGATGCACAGAGAGGACCAGAGGATCTTGCCGGTCCTGGTGCAAGATGAATGATATCCCCACACGTTCAGTTTCCCTTCACACCTCCACGGCACCCTCACAGGGGAGGATGTGGGGATGGGCACTCCGGGGTGCTGGGGCTGGGGACGGCTGCCCAAGGGTGGAGGTGGCAGCATCTCCCCCATGGAAAAGATGCATGATGGTGCAAGATGAATGATATCCCCATGCGTTGTTTCCTTTCACATCTCCACGACACCCTCACAGGGGAGGAATTGGGGATGGGCACTCTTTAACAGTGGTGGCACCTGTGAAAGCATTAGGGATGCTCCCACATCAGACCAGTGCTGTCTCAGGCACTTCACGCCATCCTGCAGCCCCCAGAGTGGAGAAGAGCCCCTCTGCTGCCCTGTCCCCCTGTGCAGCGCAGTGTGGGCATGGTCCTCTGGGGTGCTGGGGCTGGGGACGGCTGCCCAAGAAGGCTGGAAGTGGCAGCATCTCCCCCGTGGGAAAGAAGCAGGAGTGTTTCTGTCCTTTGTGGTGTCCTCCCTGATGCAGGCTGGTGCCAAAGGGAGCCCTGGGCTTCTCCTTACTTACATCTATGATGATGATCCTTACTGCTGCGGGCTCGTGGAGCAAGGAGACACCCCAGGGCTCCCACCAGACCATGCAGGGAGCTCCAAGAGAGAAACAAGCAAACAAAAAAATCACTTTCTCACTCAAACCCTAATTTCTAATTGCACTGTTGTTCCAAACAAGGATAAAAGAGAGATTAATGGGGAGCTGTAAATCACGGGTGGCTCCCCCTCATGGTTTATAAAGCAAGAGAGGAAGAGAAATCAAGAGGCAGGAGGCTGCACTGCTGCTACCACAGCTAACCTGCCGAGACGTCCCTGAGCCCTGCCAAGCTTCTTTGAAACAGGAGAATGAGGAAGCCAAAAGCCCCCAGAGGAAGGCAGAGGTGATCCACAGAAAGTGTCGCCATCCCTCTTCCCGTGGGCTGTGAGCTGCCCCAGCGCAGCACAGCACTCTGCTGCAGCACTGCCGAGTGCCCGCTGACGGCCAAAGCCAGGCACACGCAAACGAATGCAGCAGAAAAAAGGGGAAAATCAGAATGAAGCCCCTCCAAGCAGGTGCTGCCAGATTGTCCGGAGGGTGCCTGGTGGGGCTCAGGCCAGGGTGGGCTGCTCACCTGCGGCAGGGGCTGGTGCTACTCAGCAGCCACAGGAAGAAGAACGCTTTCGTGTTATCTGCGTGCTGCTTCTGCTGCTCTAGAGCCCTCCCCACAGTGGCATACCAGACAAATACTGTTACTTATCAGTTCTCTGCAAGAAGAGAATTTTACAAATTCCTCTCCTGCCAAATACTGCGTTGAAGACTGTCACTTCCAAGTGCTTGCCAAGGGCCTGATCTGGCCAGCTGCTTAATATCAGAGTGTTTCGTGCTTTCCAGCTGGTGATAAGCATCTGGGCAGGCAGGGTTAAGGCCAGCATCCCAGCTAGTCACAGTCCTGAGGAAGGTCTTGCATGCCTGAAAGCCTGGCTGTTTTTTCCAATTATGTCAGTTGGGCTAATAAAAGTGATTACCTCTTTCTACCAACCCTGCCTTTCTCATTGATCCCACAGGCTGTTCTTCAAATGTCACCCAGCAAGGAGGGAGCACACATCCAGTTATAAAAAGAGAAAAGATTAGCGTGATGACAAAGCAGTGTGGTCAGTGGTGCAGATGTGCTGCACGAACAGATGAGACGTGCCTGCTTTTGACACCCTCCAAGCCCAAGGAACCCAGAAGGAGGCATTTTGGGGTAGGCTGGGGCTCTCCCCAGGACTTTAGGCAGTGTAAGAAGTGCAAACTTTACTGTCTTCCTAACCTCTCCTCTGAGGTTTGGTATTGTATTTGTTTAAATAAGAAGCCTTGAACATGCCGGAAAGCTAATAACTGCTCAAAAGCACAGATAAAGGCATGCAAACCTCAAAAGCAGCTCAGACTTCGGGTGATTTTTATGTGGGGCAAATTCCTGCCTTTATTTTGAACCTGTGGTCACCAGTCCCACTTGGTGTGGGTCACGGCTGCATAGCCAAGGGCAGAAACCTGCTCAAGCCGTGGGCCCACCCCGACACACCTCACGTAGGTGAACAAAGGTTGCCAACACAAGCAAGAGCTGCAGAATCAAGGAAGAAAAATCAGCCTTTCTCTGCTTCCTCCACCACATCCTGTTAACCAAAGCAGAGGTTCAGGCTTCTTTGAATATAGTACAACGAAGACAAAATATTTAGGTGTAAGCTGGGCTTGCTGATTTCTGCAGATGCGGATGTGGAGCGTGGAGAAAGTGCGGGGAAGCCACTAGTTAAGGAAGATCCCTGCTTAGACAGAAACCTCATACCACTGAAACTGCCTTTCATCTTATTTCCCGATTCCAGCACCTCATTTGCCCCTGTGTTTTAAACCACAAAACTTCCTCTCCGTGCACCTGGCTCTTCTCTATAAATAGCCTGGGCGCAGACAGGGCACGACACAGACACCCAGCAGGCTGCGGCGTGGGGCTGGCGGGGCGAAGGCTGCTCCCCACCGCAGCCCAGCCGCGGCACGGCCTTGCCATCCAGAAAAAACAGGGCAGAATCGTGAACCCCCATCAAACTCCAGCAGCTGATGTGTTTCAAACAAGATTTAACATTAGCAACTGTTTAATTGCTAACGAAGGCAGGAGTCCTCCACTGCCTCTGCCGCAGGAGGGCCGTGCTGCAGCACCCAACGAGACACCGGGCAAAACCAACTCTTTCTGTATCTCCCTATCTGCAGCACAAGGTAATTTTAGAACCACAGCCTTCAGGCTTCACTGTCCCCTCCGCAAGCCCCCCGGGGGAGAGCAGCACGAGGCTGGATGGTGTCAGTACAGAGCAATGGGCAGAAATGAAACTCCAGCAGCAGCGTTATCTCCCCTTAGGTTAAAAGGAAGTTTGCAGGATTCCTTCATCCTTATTTAGCAAATTTGTTTGCTTTGGAGGGAAATACTTGTGATAGTGTCCGGGGCTAACCACACGCCTGGCTGCAGCGTGGCAGTGCGCAGCAGTCGCGCAGCCTCCCCGCCCGGCTGGCGCTCCCGGGACAGTTGAGGGGTGTCTGCGCACTTGAGCAGTGCCAGGGTTTCTGGGGCTGGGCTGCGGCTCCAGCACTCGGATGCACCCTGCCACCCTGGCTGCCTGGGTGCTCACCGGGGTGCTGGGCTGGGGGTGAAGCCGCAGCAATGGTGCTGGGCTGGGGGCCGGGAGGGACAGAGACCTGGGTGACATCCTGGCACAAAGCGTCACCAGTGAGGGTGGGGGCTCTCGGGAAAGCCAAACCCCAGTGTCCAGCCAGGGACAATTCTCTGTGAGCACCAGTGTCCTCGGGGTTTTCCTGGTGCCATGTGTCCTGGGGACAGGACACACAGGGCACAGGGTCCGGGGCAGGGAGCACACAGGGTGCGTGGGTGGGGTGGGAGGTGTGGGGACACCCCGGGGCAGGGAGGGCATGGGGGGTGTGGAGGTACGTTTGGGGCAGGGGGTGCAGGGACACCCTTGGGGCAGGGAGTGCATGTGTGGCACTCGTAGGTGGAAGGCGTGGGGACTTTGCAGGGCAGGCAGCGCGTGGGGACGCATGTAGGGTGGAAAGCACAGGGACACCCTGGGGCGGGGACACGCGTGAGCGGGGGGGGCGCGCGGG
>VYZW01038103.1:119482-206834 GCA_013401315.1 Balaeniceps rex
CGGTCCGGTCCGGTCCCGTCCCAGGCACGCACAGCGGGAGCGCCCCCGCGGCTAGCCCGCCCCGCACCTGCCGTCCCGTATGTGCGGCGCCCGGTGCAGCGCTGCCGCGGAGGAGCCGTAGGCAAAGCCAAGCCCCCGCCGCCTGCCCGGGAGGCTGCTGGGGGGGGGCATGGGGGTGGCGGGCGCCGAGCTGTCCGACGGCAACGTTAGCGCTAACCAGAGCGCCGCCGACCCCATGCCGTCGCGGGACGTGTGGACGGTGGGCATGGGGATCCTCATGTCGGTGATCGTGCTGGCCATCGTCTTCGGCAACGTGCTGGTGATCACTGCCATCGCCCGGTTCCAGCGCCTGCAGACTGTCACCAACTGCTTCATCACCTCGCTGGCCTGCGCTGACCTGGTGATGGGGCTGGCCGTGGTGCCCTTCGGCGCCAGCCACATCATCATGGATATGTGGAAGTTTGGGAACTTCTGGTGTGAGTTCTGGACCTCCTTGGACGTGCTCTGCGTCACGGCCAGCATTGAGACCCTCTGCGTCATTGCCGTGGACCGGTACTTTGCCATCACCTCCCCTTTCAAGTACCAGAGCCTGCTGACCAAGAGCAAGGCACGTGTGGTCATCCTTGTGGTGTGGGTGGTCTCAGCCCTCACCTCCTTCTTGCCCATCCAAATGCACTGGTACCGGGCAGACCGTCACGAGGCCATGGCGTGCTATGCGAACGACACGTGTTGTGACTTCTTCACCAACCAAGCCTATGCCATTGCCTCCTCCATCATCTCCTTTTACCTGCCGCTGGTGGTCATGGTATTTGTGTACGCCAGGGTCTTCCAGGTGGCCAAGAAGCAGTTGCAGAAGATAGACAGGAGCGAGGGGAGGTTTCACATGCAGAACAAGGAGCAGGAGCAGAAAGGGGGAGCTGGGCACCGCCGTTCCTCCAAGTTCTTCTTAAAGGAGCACAAGGCCCTCAAGACCCTGGGCATCATCATGGGCACCTTCACGCTGTGCTGGCTGCCCTTCTTCATCGTCAACATTGTGCATGTCATCCAGGACGACATCATACCCAAGTACGTGTACATCCTCTTGAACTGGCTGGGCTATATCAACTCTGCCTTCAACCCTTTGATCTACTGCCGGAGCCCAGACTTCAGGTATGCCTTCCAGGAGCTCCTGTGCCTCCGCAGGTCCGCCCTGAAGATGTATGCCAATGGCTATTCAAACAGCAACGGCAAGAGCGACTACAACGAGGAGGACAACGGCTACCCCCTGGCATCGGACAAAACCTGCGAGCTGCTCTGCGAGGAGGGCTCCTTCCCTCAGCCCGAGGACGTTTTGCACTGCAAAGGTACTGTGCCTAGCGGGTAGCGTCGAGACGCGATGGGCTCTGGCGTGGCACACAGCGGTTATAAAGAGGAGCCTTTCTCTCTGAGGAAGAACAAAACCCCCAATAATAATAATAATAATAATAATGATCCTCTTCTAGAGCGCGCCTAAAATCTAATGGCTGCAAGAAACCCAAAACTCAGCAAACCTTCTGCAAACAGGTGGGGGCTGCCCCGGGCAGGGGCGGGCGGGCTGCTTGCGGTCTACCTGTTTGGGGGCGCGACCGTGGGCCCCTTGACCAGGGGCGGGGGGGGAATTTGAGGCTGTGCGGAAAGCTCGTCCCCGGAGGAACTTCATGGCCGCGGCCGGTGTTGAACTACCTCATGACCGTACTGTTCGCTGCGGCGGGAGCGGCGGCGGGGCTGCAGCCGCCCGCCCCGGCGGCAGCACGGGCTGCGGGGCCGGGCGGCCCCCCCGGGAGTCTTCCCGGTTCCCTTCTCTTAACCGAGCCGGTGGCCGTGGGACCCCTTCCCCGGCCAGGAGGGCAGCCTCGGGCGGCGGTGCCAGTGTTGTCCAGCCCAGGGGACTGTGCGGGGATGGCACCCTGCGACAAAATCCCCCGGGGAAGACGCGAGGAGCGGGGCTGAGCGCGGCTCGGGAGGGCTGTGTCGGGTCCGCGGCTATTGCCGTCAGCGGGACAGTTTAAACAACGCCCAGAAAAAACGACGGCCGTTTTTTTGCCAAGTGCTATAGGACTTTCTGCTGAAATAATAATAACAGAAATAAATCGCCTGTTTGACCAGAATGCGAGGCTGTGACTGTGGGACTCAGGAATGTGGTGCTGGGAAGTTGGGTGAAATGCTGCTACAACCACAGACCATCCTTTTGTTGAGGCTCCAACCAAAGCATTTAAACTGCCCGGTTTGTTTAACTTCAAGTCTCAAATGACAGTGAGCCCGAGGAGGTGGGAAGGGAGGAGATGTTTAATTTTCTGTAGCAGATTGGAAGCACAGCTCCGGCCGCGGGACGGCTGTAGGTTGGGGTGTTGGTTTGTGCAGGGGTTTTTTCCCCTTGCGGCAGGCTTTGCATTTTGTTCCCGGGTCGCAAGAGTTGGCGGCGGGCGCGCAGGGCTGTCAGGGGGGCGGCGGACACGGGCGGGCAGGTGTGGGCTGCGGGACGCCACGGGACGGGGACGGGGGTGGCACTGCTGCCGAGGGCTTGCTCTCTGAAAGTCCCTAGCTGGAGGGAAGAGGCGATCGGGGTGGGAAATGGAGCTCCTCCTCGCCATTGCCTTCACCTGCGGCTGCTGTGTGAAAGGGTGGACCCGAGGGGCGGGAGGATGTGCAAGTGCGGGGTCTTTTCAGAAACACTCGGGAGAGGTGGGGGGAAACGGTGCTCACGGGAACTATCGGCGCTCCGTGGGGCCGTGGTGTCCCGCGGGGGGTTGCTCGGGCCCCGCATGTGTGCGCGCTCTTCCCCCCCCCACGCAGTTCCACGCACCTGCCCTGCACCTCGAGAGTTTTGCTTGCGCTGTTGCTGGGGACTTGTCGTGGCCAGTTTGGGGATCGGAGCTGGCTTTGCAGATCAGTGGGGTGACCAGCTACTTGGGGTGACCCGGAGCTGAGTCCCCTAGGGCTGGTACCCTCCTGCTGCAGGCGGCAGAGGGGGTTTGGGGCAGCACCGCAAGGAAGGGGAGGTCGGAGGCTGGAGGGAGGAATGGAGCAGGGTTTCTGGCTGCCGACACCTCTTCGCAGTCCCCGTGTGACCCTGGCTCCCTTGGCTGCTCTGAGAAGGACTTGCTCCAAGCGGTGGTACCGAAAGGGTCAGCCCCAGGGAGCGCTGGAGGGGAATCCCCCCTGGAACGGCAGTGCTGGCGGATTGCTGCTGGTCGCTGCAGCAACCAACTCTTCCTCGAGCTCTCACACCCCTCATGGTAAAGCCCCACCTGGCTTTTGTGGGGCTGGGGTATGGAAACTCCTAGGGCTCCCTTCTTTCTTTCCCAAAATGGACCTGATCCTGCTTAGAAAGGGGTGCTGGGAATGAGGAACAGCTGTAAGAGCACTCTCCTCCTCTAGCCCTGTGGCGGGTGCTGGCTCAGCTCCTCTTGCTGCCTTTCCAGCTCAGCACCACAGCAGAGGCAGGGAAGGTGCCTGCGCCTGTCAGTGCCCTCACCCGCTGCCTTGGTGGGGTTGTCAGCAGTGCCTGAAGTCCTTCGAGCGTGAGCCACTTGAGCAAAGGAGGGGTGTGATGGCATGGTGTGTGTGAGGCCCCAGGTCGGCAAAAACATGTGCTCCTCAGATAAACATTAACAGGCTGTCTGAGCAGGGGAGACCCAGCATGGGATTGGGACCAGCAGTCAGGTGCTGTTTGCTTCATACTATACAAGGATTGAAATGTGAGGGGCCAGTGTGCTGCGGAGTTGGTGTAGGTACACACGCGTGGGCTAGAGATGCACTTCATCTTGGTGCGGGCCATTATTATGTAGCATTCAGGGGGAAGTGAAAATTAAGCTCTTGATTGTGGTAGTCGGTATCTCCTGTGTTATATCTCCTGCATTTTTAACCTTGTCAGTCACTTGCTGGATTTTGTAACGCCCAGGGGCAGCGTAGGTTAGCAGGTAGCAAGGGCACAGAGGGAGGAGGTGTCCCACAGTGACAGCCAGCTCCTGACTGGGGGTCAGGCCAGCCTCCAAGCAGGCTCAGCAGCCAAACTCCTACTGGCTTTGGGGCAGGAGCCTCCAGCAGAAAGAAATCCAGTGTCCACATTTCAGTTGCTGTTTGTATTTTTACTATTATTAATTATTTGCATTTCAGTAGCACATGTTGTGGACCAGGACTTTGTTGTCCAAATAATTGCTCAATTTGTTTGGCTGGCTATGTTCATACTTCAGACGTTGTGGCTGTATGTAGCCAAAGCTGAGAGACAAGCAAGTGGCTAATTGCAGAACCACTACAGCATCCAGGGTGCATGGATGTGAAAAGGGCAGGGGATGTTGGGCTGTTCGCACTGGGCAGTTGACCTCGGTTCTCCAGTGCTCAGCTACAGTGTTAGGAAACCTCAGGCTTGCAATGAAGTATGAGTGTTGAAGAACTCATTTCTTTCCTCTAAGGCAATGTTAGCAAAACTGGTGAAATACAAACTGCACAGTTCTGTGAGCAGCTGGAATCGAGAGAGAGAAACTTTGGAGGAAAAAATATTATGGCACCACCAAAGCTGAACCTGACAAACCTTTCTTGTTCCATAATTGAAAAAGAAAAGCTCTGTAAAGGAATCCTTTGGCCTGTTAAAATATTTTGTAATAAAAAGATTGTTTTATAGATACATGCCATAAAAATGGAGCATTGACGTCAGGACGCTAGCTGCTTAAATTGATTTTAGTGTACTTAGGATTTTACACTAGCAGAGAGTTGGCTCAGGTTAAATACATCTGATAAAACACACAGTGGTGACTTCATTTAAGGAAAATCACTGTGACAAAATACCAAATTCTTCTTGCAAACAGAGCAGGCTACCTTCTGTGCTGCTGGTTTGTACCTCATGCCACTGTTGCAAAGGTGGATAGAGCACAGGTGGGATGCTGTCCATCCCCGGGTGTCAGGGTGTACAGCTGACTGGAGCTTTGCAGTACATTCACTGCTTTTAGCCCCTTTGGCCAAACAGATTGTTATTGTTTTTAAAGTCTTAGTCAAGACGAGTGTCACAAACGCAGCTTTTGTGTTGTTACAAAATACTGTCCTCACCGTAGGTCCTGCTTGTGATTTGGGCAGCTGTAGTTTCCACATCAGGGGCTGTCTTTGCTTTGTCCTCCAAAACAGGCAGAGTATCAAGAGCTGCTGAGTTATGTCAGTCCTTTGCCTCTTGGGAGCATTCCTGGAGAGCTTTTGCTTTCTGGGAAGCCCAGGCCTTGAAATACAACCTGCTGCTTGCTCTGGCACTAGGGAGGTGTGGAAGTACAAGGGGCACTGGTGGAAGGGACGGAGTCTGGGTGCAGATCCCCACTGGGAGCTCGACTCAAGCATCTCTTGAGGACTGGCTGTTCCCAAAGTGCCTCATATCCCGAGTTGTTCAGCAATTCCTAATGCACAGCATTGCCCGTCAGTGCATACCGCATTGCCGTGGGGTGTCAGGGTGGGCACGCAGAGCTTGGCCTCGCCTGTGGTTCAGGTGAAGGTGGGACCCTGGCCTAAGGACACTGCCAAGGCAGTGGGTATGGCAGAGAGGGAGGGAAGAAACTTAAGTTACCAAATGCATCCAAATGTCTGAAAATAGGCCAGGGACTAGTAGTGTAGAAAGGAGAGCCCGGCTTCTCTGGAGGGGAGCGGATGTGTGAGCAGGCACACAACGTGCTCTTCAGCTCTCCCACGTCACAGCCACTGGGCTTTTCAAAGGGCTTGTTTATGTATTTATTTACTATAAGGGACATGTTTATGCCGTAGAGGGAAGGATATCAACACGGCTGGCTAGGAGTAAACAGCAGGCTGCGATCTATCTCCCAGCATCTCTTGCCCTTCTGGTATTACAATGCTTCTGCTGCCAGGAGTCTCACACACCCGCACTGGCTAAGGGAAGGGCTTTTGTCCCCCTCCCTTTGCCAGTCCTCTGCCTCTGAGTGTTTGTTTTCACTGCTATGATGAATCCATTTCCCAAGGAGATGGGTTTATGAGCATGTTCATTCCTCTGGCAGGAGGGAGGATGTCCTGTCTTGCATGTTCCCTTCTCTGCTTTCTGTCAGCAGATAGAAAGTGCCATCCTTCTAAAAGCAGCAGGGAAGCAAAGGTTTCCTGACTGACTGCGGCAGTGCCTGGCTGTGTCCCCAGGCAGTGAGGATGGAAAGGGGAAGCTGGGGAAGGTGCCTGCTGGTCTGCTCACCAGCATCACCCCAGTCTTCCCCCTCCCCAGCTGCCCCTGCAGAACCGTCCAGCCCTGTTGAAGCACGTTGTACTTCAGCTGACCCACAGCTTTTGCTAACTTGTAAGACGGTATCAGTGCCTGCGCTTCAGGTTTGCAGTGTGTGCGGTACCCAGGGTGGTTCTTCAGGTTCAGATGAGCAAGGGCTGTTTTGAAAAGCCACCCTGGCCTTGGATGTTGTTCTCAGCAGAGAGGTGGTGTGACCCCAGGCTCCCTGAGACTAGTGTTTTGCAAGGATTAAGGTTCCTTTCATCGCCGTTTTTACACTTGTGCTTGGTTTCTCAGGTTCATGAGTAGGACCACAGCCACCCTTTGGCATCTCTTCCCTGTGCAACAAAGTCTCTTCAGTGTGAAAGCTTGGCTCTTTCTGAGACTTGAACTCAGCAGCCCAAGCATTTCTTCCCCGTGTTATTCTTTTATTTGAGCTGTTTTGAAAGCTAGCATTAGTCCTAACCTTTCTTCCTAGGGGCAAAGAGAACATTTTGCAATGAACACACATCCCGGGCTGTGAGGACACCGTCATTTGGCAGCTGGGGTAGCTACACCCTCTTATCAGAGGCACACCTGCAGTGTGACCAGCTGCACGGAGCACCCATGGGCACCTGTAGATGCTTTTTGTCATATTAGTGTAGGGCAGCAATATTTCACCCAGTGCTGCCTCTTGGGAGATGCACTACAGCTGTTCCTCAAGGGCCCAAGCTGCAGCTGGTGGCACGGGGAGACCCTGTGGCACAACTGCTCCCTCTTGTACTCTCGGCAGAAGGACTGAGGCTCATGTTTGCCTGCCGCAGAACAAAGTACAGCCAGCTCGTTCAGAGCACAGACGCTCCCCTGGGGTTTTAGTGACACAACCTGGGTCTAGACAGAGCAGTGCATGCTCGAAACTGGAGTTTACACAGAACTTGGGAGGAGGTTATCTCTCCTGGCAAGTGTTGTAAGAGCAGGACACAACCCTGATTCACCTGGATTTGGCAGTGGGTATGTGCTGGAATTGCTGTGTGTAAGGGTGATGAATCAAGCAGAGTATTTCAGGGGGCATCGAGTCTCTACAAATGTTCTTCATCATGAAAAAAATGGATTTGCTGCTTCTCCATGCATGCATTTTCAGTTTTTCTCCTGTTTTCTTACCCTCCCAATGGCTGGAGCATACAACTTAATGTCAGTGCAATATTGCCAGTGCCAGCGAGAGTGGATTGGGAAATATTTACTTGTTTACTGTCCTTGGTAAGGTTATTTTTGCACAAGTGCATATATATTTAGATATATGTATGTGTGTGTATATATCTTCGTTATCTATATACAGTGATATATATATAGATCTGTATATAAACAAGGAAATGTAAAGGTGTTTTGTTATACATAGATGAAGATCTGTATGTTCAAAAGTTTGGGTATTTATTGAAGGTCCTATTGATTGACACTGTGTTTAAATAAAGAGTATTTATGGTATGCTTGTAGTCAAGTGTCCTTGCTTAAGCTGGCTGTAATTCCCCCATACTCTCCAAGAGTCTTCCAGTGAATCCTTCAGGGCTCATTAAAAAAAGCCAACACTTGAGCAGCCTGGTGCTGGCTGGGAGGCACACACAGCCTCCTTGAGGGGACGACAATTTCATTAGTTTATGCAGAGCTTTGGGCCCTGGAAGCGGTGAGGAAGTTGCGGGTGCTCAGCACCTTGCCGTAAAAGGGCTTCTCTGGTTTTCACCTCTTATGTCAGGGTTCGCAGGCAAAGTGGTTTTTAAAAATCCTCCTGTTCTCCTGCCTGTTTGCACTGGAAACAGAGGCAGTCTTGAATGGCTCCTGTGCTCCTGTGGCAGAGCAGGGCTGCTGCAGAAGCGCAGACCAGTACAGCTGGCGGCCTTAATCCTCTGTTGCTGGTCACCAGTGCCAGCAGTTCCCTGGGACTGGGAGGAAACACAGATGTCCAGTGCAGAGACCGTTGGGATGGGAAAGGTGAAACACTGCGAAATGTATGCAGGGCTTGTCCATAAAGGCCGGTGCTGTCTCTGCTCTGCTCTGGCCCAGAAGCGAGCCCCCACACTGGCATTGCAGCAGGACTGAATGACGACTCTGCTCCCTCTCAGCTGTCTGAGCAAGGTCTTACCTCGCCCAGGATGAGCACCACACACCTCAGCAGGGATCCTTAGTCCTGGCTCAGCACAGGGCAAACACTGCTGCAGCTTCTCCAGCTGTGCTGGTTTGGAGGTTGGGCTGGAAGCAGGGGTAACGGGGTAAATTGCCCTGCAGGAACAGGGGTGACAGGAGCAGAGTGTGGTAGGTCACGTCTGTCTGTCCCAGGTTGCTTTGTCTCCTACTTAGGATTGGAAAAGCTTCTGGGGGGGCATCTTTGGAAAAGTATCCTAGTCTCCTGGCCTGTTCTCTGTTACCTGTTGCCCAGCCCTGTTGTCCTGGTGCTCTTACTGCTTCAGGTGGGGGTGAAGAAAGAGCATGGTTCATGTCAAGCAGGATCCCAGCCCAGTGTGTTGCAATGACAAGTATTTTGCATTCTTTATGCCACTTAAGAGCATGATGAAAGTCTTGGCAGCAGAGGCCAGTGTGTGCCCTGCACGTTTTGAGGCTTCTCCTTTCCAGAAACAACAGTGGGGAGTCGTCGTGCAGCTTGGACAGGGAGGGATTACACCAGGCACTTCCAAAACATGGCAGATGCCCAAATTATAATAATTTATGGGTTTGTAACTTTGTGCTTTCAAGGGATAGAGAGCCCCAGCTAGAAATACAAGCTGTTGCCAACTGCAGGGGTCCTGAAGAGGGAATCAGAGTCAGACCTTCAGCATCTGGGGCGGGGGGGAGCCTCAGCTGCCATCCAGCTCCCCCCACCCCAGTTAAAACAGGACGTTCAGACCGGAGAACATTTCATATCCCATCTTACGGAAAGGTGCTTGATCCTAAGAGGTGCTTAGAGCCCAGTCCCTACTTCACAGCACCTTTTGGTGTTTGCCCTGAGGCTCCCAGCAGCCCCTCCTGGCTCTGGTCCTCCAGCAATGCCAAAGGAAAGGCATTAGGAAACCACAGCGGCCGCTGCCAGACCTACCTGTGGTCTCACAGGCATGACTTCATTGCAGGCGTAGGCAAGAGGAGCAACATCGAGAGGGTCTCTCACCAGCCCTAGAGACGGTCTGAACGCAGCTCCCCCCTCGCACCACCTCTTTGGCAGCTCGGGGGGGTTCAGGCTCCACCACTGAGCTCCGCAGCCTCAGCCCAGTCCTGAGAAATGCATAAACAGCAAACAGCCTCTGGGAAACCCCTGCCAAATCCTTTCTTCCTCATGTAAATATTTTTTCCTCTTAAGTGTATGTGAGTGTGAAAAATCCCTCCTTAATCTTTTTTTCTCTCTGGCTGAAGAAAGTGCTTGTTCATCCCTGGGTGGGGACTGCCCTTGTCTTGATATTTTGCAGCCACCAGCCTCAGCAAGAACCACACTGCTGAAAACATTTCCTATCGTCCCCATTTCTTATCGTACTGCTCTTCCTGCCTCCCAAGCCCGCTGGCATCAGATCAAATGGTGCCTAGCATGATGGGTGCCTGTCAGGCTGTTACACTCCTTAGTGGCTGTTGGATGGAGGTCCTATGGGCTGCAGCATGTGGACAGCAAATTGGTTAGTCAGCCTTGAAGAAGCCTTCAAGAACAGTGCAAAATATCCATGGGGTTGCAGGGTTCCTGCTCCAAAGCCTGAAATTCCTGTCCTGTTGTATTGGTCTCACGTCTGGAAATGAGTGGCAGTTTTTCCTGAGAAAAATGGGAGCAGAAGCCCTAGATAAGTTTCTGTAGGCCTGGCCCTGGAAGCAAATGGCTCGGTGAGAGAGATGCTGATTTTCCAATACACTCTTAGTAGAGAAAGGAAGTGTGTCTGCGTGTAGCAGAGGTGGTGGAAGCTCTGATATATCTACATGCAGGGGAGCAGGGTGGAGGAGCTGTGTGGGTACGTGTTCACTGGGGAATCTCTTCTCAATGTTCAGATGTTTTCTTACTCTCCATTCACCTCACCTGGCTGTCCTGCTTGGGAATGGGTGGGATCAGGTGCCCCCTCTTCCAGCCCTCTGCCTGGGGTCTCGGCCAAGGTCTGTGTCTCACCAAAATAAGAAGACGTTGCTATTGGTGGTTTCAGAGAGGAAGCATGTCAGCATGGTGGCCAGCTTTGCACGAGAGAACGATGCTGAGATAAATCTGTATTGGCCTTGACTGTACTGCAGGCACTGTGATATCTCATTGTAACCCAGTTACCACTGTGATACTCTGCCTCTGACGCCAGTCTGGCTGAGCATGGGACCTTCTTTGTAGAGACAAGTTAGGCTGAAAAGGTGGAATGCAGAGCTGCTGAGTGTGAAGGGCTGTACAAACAGGTTTGTAGCTAAAGAAGAGGAGAAACAGTTCCCTTGTGCTCAGATGAGAAACACCCTCGTAGCAGCCCAGCAGTTCAATATGGAGAGATGTTGACTTTCTAGGCTGGGTTTTAGGGTAGTCTCCCAGGGAGATTTGCTGTGCTGGGCCCTGTGATGCCTTTCCTGCCCCTGCCCCTTCCCACGTGCCTTGCTAGACTCTGAGTTAGCCCGGTTCAATCGGGACCTCTTACCATCCAGCTTGCCGTATATGAAAGACGTCTGTGCTGTAAACCATCAGGTCACAGATTTTCCGTTGGGATGTGTGTTACTCTGTTCCTGTGCTCTTGTTGAGCTGGACTGCAGTGCCAGACGCAGTGGTGTAAGCTGGAAGGTAACTCATGAAATCGGTCATGACAGGGACTCAGTCAATGCTCTGCATTATCTTGAAAGCCTGCTTGTAGCAGGGTCAGTGTCTGGTTACAGAGGCCTTTGGTGTGGAAGGTGGGAGGGGAAGAGGGATGCTTTCACGGTTGGGCTGGAGGGATAGGTGTTACTCCGCATGACATTTTTTCTAGCGCAGACATCAGAGCAGTGTCTTACCCTGGAGGGCATTTTGCTTTGGGTTGCGATGGGTGCTGGTAGGGACCTGCCTTTCACCAGGACCAGCCCTTTGAAGTGCTGTGGCTCAGAGACACCCCTCCCCTTGTCTTCTCCTGGCAAGCACAGGTTGTCCTTTTCTTCTTTTCGGCTTCATGAAAGTGGAGTCATTTGTGAACTTGCCAGGGTTTTGCACAACTGAGATGTTAGCACACTCCCTGCTGTGGGAGATGGGGCCCTGAGCAACAGCAGTGGTGGTGGCGGTAGAGGCAATGAAGGCAAGTCCCACCCAAACCTGGAGGTCCTGCTGTCTCCAGCCGAGATACAAATATAGAGATACAGAGTACAAGTATATACAGTTATAGATATGGAAGTGGGGAAGGCATAAGAGCTGGGAGCACAACCCACAGCTATTGGAGTTAATTCATATCGCTTCAGCACAGCAGCTGAGGCAAAGGGGAGCTGTAGTGGGGAGACGCATGGGAGGAAAAAGGGGGAGCAGAACCACAGAAGGACATTTTGTGACTCAGAACAAGAATACCATTCCTCAGTAACTGCATAGCATGATTTGTTGAGCTCATTTAAAAGCTGGCTGTGTGGTTCCCTGTCCCTCCAGGGCTCCGTGCTGCAGAGAAAGACCCTTCTTAAAAGGCGATCCTCAGGGTACCTATTTATAGCATGGAAACCCCTGCAGGAGAGTCATCCAGCCCTGAATGAACATCTCCCCATCCCCGGCAGCAGAGCGATGTACAGGCTGTTCCTCCTGGAACCCCAGCCCCTCCTTCGCAAGCACCCAGCTGACATTTGCTAGCAGACTGTAAGGGACAGTTGCAGGCTTCTCTCCCCAGCGCAGGAGGTGATGACACACCGGCTGCCACCACGCCGGGCTGGCAGGGGCAGGAGGAGGCAGGGAGAGGGGCAGGGCGCTGGGCTGCTCCGGCTTGGCTGCCCCTCGCTTGGCGGTGGGCGAGAGTCAAGTGATGGGAGGTGAGGGGTGCGTGCTGTTCCCAGAAAGGAAAGGTCAGGGCGCAGAGCCGTGGAGTGATTAGCCTCCGAGCCAGAGCCGGTGGCAGCAGGGCCGGGGCCAGGGGGGGCTGTGATTTCTAGGTATGACTTGTGGATGTTGGCCAGGAGAGAGAGAAATGAATTGGAGAGGGGGGAAAGGATCTTTGGTCTGAAGTGAAGTGCGGGGCTTTGCAGAAGTGTTGGCTAGGGGCACAACGAGGTCTCCCTACCAGTGTCCCCCCGGACCTTAAAGGGACCCCAAGAGGGGGTGCCAGCATTGCATCTGCTCGGGTTTGGTCTCAGGCTGGGCTGGCTCCAACCCTCCATGCTGGGGGCAAGCCACCGCTGAGCAGCACACTTGGACTCACTTGTTTGGCTGCAGGATAGGATTTCAGTTTGCTACAGTTACATGGCAGATCTTTTTTTTTCCTTTCTGATATGATTTGCAAAGCCAAAGGCTTATATCAGTCAGAGTGATTTCAGGGATGTTTTCTTTCTCTGCCTAAGAATTCCCTTTAACATGCAAAACTCAGAAGGGGAAAGATAATGATAAAACTGGACAGTGCCAACTTTTTTAGCATAGGTTTGGACAGCTGCAGCTTACTGAGGGCCTGTGTCTGTAAGGAGGCTTCCATCGACTGTGCCAATAAAGTCATAAATACAGTACAGACTGGTGATGAAAAACAGAGAGAAAGAGAAGGACTTGAAGGAGAATGATTGAAAGGACAGATGGAGGCAACCACAGAACAGAGGCAAAATGAAATACAGCCCAAGGAGAGTGTGAAAAGATGACAAAGAAACAAATGGAGATGAGAAATCGGCCCTAGGAGGGACAATGACCCAAGTACCAGCAGGAACCTCAAGGTGGAAAGCAAGAGGCTGGATCCCATGTGGAAGAGGAGGGAGAAGCTGGAAAGGGATTGCAGAAGGAGAAGAAACAGGGCTGGAAAATGCCATGACAGCAGGATCTGCATTTCAGTGCAGGCAGCTTGACTGGTGCCTCTTCCCTCCTACGTTAGTAGTTCCCTTGTCTGCTTTCAGCCAGTATGAGTTTGATTTAGCAGATCTAGCGGGAGGAAGGCAGCAGGACAAAGGGAGAGGGGATGGTTTCTCGGCGATACAGAAATGCTGGGGAACCGTGGGTGAGAGAGGATGGCCAGTAGAGAGGCAATGCATGCACAGTTTGTTCCCAGTGTTGGGGGAGTTGTCCAAGGCAAGTGGCCAGCCTAATTTATGCTCCCAGAGCAGGGAAGGTGAGTGTTGTTTTATTTTTAAAGACAGTCTCCTCCTCCTTGCACCATGCCACCTCCTGCAGTGAGGTTCCAGTTTCAGGAAGAGCACAGGAAAAATACCCTCAACCAAACTAAAAGATTCTGCTTTGACCTGTAAATGGCATCAAATATTTTTGTCTCAAATCTTTACTCTTCCCTCCTGCCTGACAGAGCCAGTGCTGGAAGCCCTGGCCCCACAAGCAAGCATCTTGGGGAGATGACCCGGGCAGGGAGCAGGCAGGTGATGGGGCAGGTCTTGGCACAGGGCAATGGGGCGACATTTAAACCCAAATCACCCAAGTGATGAGCACAGTGAGAGCACACCGTGCCAGGTAGCTTCAGACCCCACCAGCTGAGCCAGGTAGCCATGCAGTGGGACCGCATCGGGGAACCGGTGACAAATTGGAGCTGGAATTCTTCCACCTGAGGCAGAATAAGCACCCGATTCACCAAGAGGACTAGCGAGCGATAAGGGAGGTGTTGTTCGAGCTCTGCCTCAGCTGAGCATTTCAGAGGGAAGGCAGGCTGCTCAGTGGACTCTCCTTTCCCTCGTCGCCAAAGCCTTGTGCAGGGTTTTGTTTCTCCTGGGGATGGGAGATGCTGAGAAAGAGCTGGCTCATTACAAGCAACTGGTATGCAAGGAAAAGCTCTCTGCATCTGCAAATTGAAGTAAGGATTTAAGTGGCCCAAGTTAGGTGTTCAAATTATGCTAGTGAGTGGAGCCCTGTCCCTACTGATGACTGAGTAAATCAGCTGGGACAGGGCATTCAGACCTAATGAAAGGATGTGGAGGGAGTTTCCACTGGAGAGGAATGAAAAAGAGACAACTGATCCTCCTTTCCAGTAAAAATCCAACGAATCCTGGCCCTGGGTGTCACCTTTTCTCTCTGCCAGTCTCAGGGCCAGGGATCACAAGACAGCAGTATCAAGCCAGTCCCTAGTCACGTCCCATCCTAGCCCAACACTGGAGAAGGCACAGAGCATGTCACACCCGTGCTGTGCTGCTCGGGTATTCTCCCCTGCCAGCCAAAACTTTCAGCAGGCTCATTACAGCAACTTTATGGCTCCTTTGCACTGCTGGAGTGGCAAGAAAAGCCAGGGATTTTGTCATGGGAGGAAACTCCTACTGCAACCCTGAGATGCTCCATAAACAGCTGGATTGTTTCTGTCTTGAGTGTTTATTTTCCTTCAGTGTAGGAAAAGTGCCACATCTCGACTGACGGGGCACTGCAGAGCAGTCCCGCACCGTGGTGGTGTCCCCGCGCAGTGGGAGTGGAGCAGGAGCAGGGATGTCCTTTGGTGTTGTGCTCCTCACTCCAGCATCGCCCGCAGGATCAGACTGTCCCATGCCTTGATTTCAAATGGAGGTGTCCCTGCTCTGTACTGCATATTACACTCTTGCTGCTAATATATCTCTCTTCTGTCTCCCCTTCCAGCCAGTGCAAATGCAATGATAGTCATGAGGTGGCCTAAAGCTGCCCTTGGGTTACCTAACCCTGCTAGAGCGCTGGGACAAGCTGTGTGAGTTGGCGTGGGTGTGTGTGGTAGAGAGGGAGGAAGATGAATATATAAGCCAAATAGCTGCAGGTGCAGTCAGGACCTCACTGTCATTTTAACTGCAACGGGTTTCATGTGAGTTGCTGCAGTGAGTACGCTGTCACAGCTCACAAAGAGCACAAAATTCCATGGTTTGGTTTTAAACAAACAAGCAAACAAAGGAAGTTGACATGAAATCATCCCATGTAGGCATTGCCTTGCCTTGTGTCTCCTTGGGAGTGGTGGCTATGCCTCTGCACTCCAGCTCTGCCCTGCAGTCTGCAGGATTTCCCAGCTCCAGAGCTAAGCTACAATGCTGGTACCCAGCACCGTCCCTGAGCCCCTGGCTGCTCACAGGTGCTTTCTTCTGTTTGTACTTTGGTGCCTATATCTGTATCTTGCCCTCCTATTGCACAGGACTTGCACCTCTGGCATCTCTGTCTGTGACCCCTCCAACGTGCCCATCAGCCCTTCCCTTCCTGGCATTGCAGCTGGGAAAGGGGAAACCTTTCATCCCCTCCTCTCCTCTGTCCTGAGCTGCCTCTGGCCTCCTCCAAGACTTTTCCTCCATCTCCTTGGGGCAGTGAGAGACCCCCAAGGACCCGTGCCGGCAGAGCTGCCCCGTCTGGGAGCAGAGAGCCACACATCACACTCACTGCGCTGGGATCAGCACTGGAGCTCACATGGAGCTGGAGGTGGGGAGCCAGGAGCTGGCGGCTGCTGGTCCAAACAGTGACCACAGAGGGAAGTCTTGGCATAGGTGCTGTGTTTTGCCAATGTGATGCCTACGTGGGAGCCTGCAGGGCTGGTGGACCAGAATATGTTGCCTTTCCTGTGCTGGCAATGAAACTTCTGAGCATAGAGGCGGTCTTTGCTGTTGGTGAAATGCCTTTCCAAACTCTCCCGACGTGTCAGGAAAGCGTTTCTTTGATCCAAGCAGGTGCTCTGATGGTGGAAAGGGGACAGACCCAGTTTCAGCCATGTAGCCAGAGCAAAGAGCCATCTCCAGCAGCCTGCTGCGGCTCTTTAGCTCTGCTCAGGGCTGCAGGGACAAAAAAAAAACCTCGGGAGGTTCCAGAGTCAGGCACTCCTGTCAGGCACCATGGCACCCACACAACCCTGTATGCTGTGTAGGAATGAAGCAAAGCTCACAGGGCTTCATCCGGCTGGCTGGGTGTCCACGGCTGAGTTATTTCATGGCAAAATTAGAGTTTCCCAGCAGACTTCTGCTGGAGTCAAGCGAAAAATGTGGCTCTCTCTCTCTGTATTTTTTTAAGAAAGAGCTCCTATGGATGGGATGAAATGCTTGTGAGCATCCCTAAAGGGCCACAAATCAAATGGCCAAGAAGAGTCCCTGCCAAATGCGTTGCTTTTTAAATAAAAGCTGTAGCTGGGGAGAGTAGCATCTTGATTTGGAAACTGGGGCAGACATGCTTGGGTAGTACCTGCTTGTTCTGTGGCTGGCATTAGCTGGGGTTTTTAACTTACAACATCCATGAGTGCTGGCAGAGTTAGAAAGTGGCTTAAAAGAAGCATTTTTTTAATGTGTTTTCTATTAGGAGCCTTCACCTGTAGATAGAGGTGCCCAGAGAAAACCAGTCATGGACAACAGATGAAGACAGCCTGATGTCCATACCTTAATACACCATCTTTATTTCCCTTATTTTCCATCCCTCCCCTTGTGGAGCTGGGGCATTCGAGTCCTGCAACCAGGTTCTTTCCTGGAGCATCTTTTTCCTCCTCTTCCTTGCAGAAGATACCAAGACAAGCCTGTGCATTTGGAAAATCCCCTCCCAATCCTTGGCACAAAGCAGGATTATATAAAGCAATAATTCACAATTTCCTCTCAGCCCCGAGGTTCCTTCCCGAGTTGTTGAAGTTCTGTGTAGAGCAATGGTTTCCTCTAAAATGAACAGCAAGCTTGCTTCCTTCTCAGAGGCTGCTCTGCTGCCTGCCAAGGTGCAATTAGGGAGGGTGTGGAGCAGGCGTTTCTGTCATTCTGCAAGCACGCGTGCCTTTGCAGTGAGCGTGTCTGACAGGTATGGAGACAAATCAGGACAGCCGTCTCCCTGCCCCGGCGCGGCAATGGCCTTGGCAATAAGCAGGAGATGCAGCTGTGAGGTGCGAGTGGGGAGATGGGGTTTTCCCATGAGAAGAGCCGTGGGAAGGGGTTGGGTAGCTGGGTGGCACCAGGGATGCTATTTGGGCTTTGGCATCAGCATTGCTCCCAGAAGTTTTGCTGCTCTTAGTTTGCTTTTTATTTATCATCTTGGGGTGTCTCCACAATGCAAGACATGCCAGCCAGCAGCCGTGGTTTGGAAGGAACAGGTTAGTGTAGCTCACCTCTCCTGGTATGCCCATCATGCACACTTGTCAGCACAGCAAATGGGCCTGGGTTGCTGTGGCCATGCTATTTCCAGAGCCTGCAGTAACACGAGCGTGTGCCGTGTGGCTAGCATCAACACCGGTTTGCAGAGATGATTTTGCCATGAGCAGCTCCGGGGGATGTGTGGAGGGGCCCGCAGCTGCACCGTGCCCCGAGGACATTTAGACCTTCTGCAGGGAGGTGGGAGCCCGGCAGGAGTGGGACCTGGGCAGGACCCTGGCCATATTAGGGGTGTAAACCTATGCATGGTCCAGAGTTGTCCTGCTGTGCAAGGCACCCTTGGAGTAGCGTGGAGATGCCCCCAGTCTCCAGTGTCTGTAGCTGTCCCTGAAAAGCAGTCCAGGTTGTATTGCCACTGGGTAGAGATTGTGCTGTTACTGAAGCACGTGCGACTCAGTAGTGCCGAAACGTTTGTTCAGGCTTTGTCCATAATTCCTCAAGACTTCAATCCTCTCAGAAGCAGAAAGGCTTTTATGTGAGGTGCTTGTTGAGTCGCAGGAAGAAATACAGCATGAAAATATCACCCTGTTCCACAGTGACAAACATCTACGATGCGGGACTCAGATTAGAAACGGAGAGCGCTGAGGTCTGCGCTCCGCTGCAGTGACTCATCCACATCTCGGTGCCTCGGCGCGCTTGCCTGCAAAATGGAGCCCGCCAGACACACGGTGCCCGGAAGGGCAGTGTCTCTGCAAGTGGTGTCCGTGAGTTTGGAGAGAAGATGCTTCACAACTGCCAGATATTGTCATTTCTTGGCTTCCGCAGCAGGAATCTGAACCTCAGCCTGATCCAGTTTCACTTAATGATTACTTTTGTTACTTTGCCAGAGCTTACCTAGAGTGCTGTGAGGATGTCTGTAAGACAACTGCCACTAGGTCATAATGCCTCACCACCGAGAGGGTGAGAGAACCAGGCTAGATCCCCGAAAGATAAGACGCAACCCTTTGCACCAAGAGGGCAACCCTTGCCTAGTGGCAGTAGGAAGCCATTTTGTGTTATATTTATCAGTTAGTCTTGAGTCATCCTGCCTAATCTAAAAGTGACTGCATCCCCTGCAAAAGCTTCCTGTCTTCATTAACGCTAAGTATGCTTTAAATTTCCTACCTTCAGCTGATGACAAAAAAAGGTTGTGTTTGAAGAGAACTTTCTTCCTTCCCCCCCTGCTTCTTGCATGATTCATCCAGGGATGCCAGATTCTTCTGTCTGTGATACAAGAAGCAAAAAGCCAGCACTAAGGAGGCAATTGCATCACGAACATCAATGCAAATCGGGCCAGAGAAGTCGGTGGATGCTAATGGGTACTTTTCTGTACACATGCTAATTATAGCATCAGCAAAGCCAGGTCCAAGCTACGGCCTTGCCTGAGGAAATCCCCAGTGGTTTTAGCCAGGAGTTCCAATTACTGTTTGTTACAAGTAAATGACTAATAGAAACTAGACCTGTTAGGTCACCTTGTGCATTTCTGGAGGATTCCTCCGCTACAGTGTAAACATAGGGATGAGTATATTGTGCTCAGAAGTCACCCACAAGTTTTTCATGCTGTGTTTGCCCTGTACGGGATGATGGGGTGCCTGCCTTTTCCCTGGACAGAAGAGTCTGGGACACCCCAGAGGCACATGGTTTCCTAAGCCTCTCCCCCCTCTGTTTTGCCCCTTTGCTCACAGTTATTCTGTTTCAATCCTTCCTCCTGAGCATCTTTGTTCAAGGAGGGCAGCAGAGGCATGCCGGGGCCCTGCCTGCACTGCTCGTCCCGTGCCTGTGCTGTGCCGTGCCTCTCACCGCAGGCATCCTCATCCCCATCCATAGCTCCTACAAAGGACGGCGGTGCAAATAACAAGCACTTTATTGTTAATAATAGAGATGATTTAGAGATGAGCGGCTGAGTGATTAAAGGGCTGGCTGGACTGGTTTTTGAGGCAAGAATAATAGAGCTGAATATATGTGTACATCTCACCAGCTCCACCTTTTATCTTCCTTACATGGAAGTTGTTAACATTTGACTTCCAGTAATTTATGAAAAGCTCAGTTACAATTTCCACACAGACTCCCTCTGGATGGATTTCTGTGCCACAGAAACCACTCTTTCATTGCACATCACGGGTTCTTTATTGGCCATTTTGGCACGCAGTTAGAAACTCCTGTGATCCTGAGCCCTGCTCTGTCCTCCCGCCATCTCAGTGAGCTCTTGTATCGCAGGGTCAAATGTGGAGGAATCAGACAACGTTACACAGCTGCTGGTCACTCTCTATGAGAAGTTGGGGGCCTTCAGATTTCGATGCTGTCGTAACTATGCAACTGATTTAAAATATAATAAACTTGAAAGCCCTTCCATATCGGACCATCAGAGGGCTGTAGATGAGCTGCTTGAACCCCTCGTAAATACCAGGGTTGTCATTCCTGCAGATGGACCATCCATTTTTAAATAGGGTTTCAGGTTACAGCTGGGCTTCACAGCACAGCCTGCAGCTGCTGCAGGGTCATGATGCTGTGAGGTAAGATTTGGCCCTTCCTAAAGAGCAGGGAAATTACAGTAAATATATCATTGAAATGAGAATCCAGTGTCCCTTTAACATTCTGCCCCTGCCATTTCTGCATGTTCCTGGAGAGGTTTTGCTGGGCTTTTCCTCTCCTTTGGTTAACTTCTGCAGGGGTTGTCTCACTTCCAGCCCCCTTTCTGATGGCCAGGAGGACAGGTCTTGCTGTTGCATTCTGTGCAACTGAGATTTGCACTGGGAAGGATGGGTTAGGTGATCCCAGCCTCCCTGGCTGAAAACTCGGCTGAAGACAGAAGTAGCTTCTGATGCAGGAGGGCAAGGGCAGGAGCACTGGATGGTGCATCCATCAAGTGCAGCAGGTCACCGTGACTGAAACCATGAGATCATCAACAAGCTGAGCTCCACCTCACAGGGATGTCTTTTTATATCTCCGTGGCAGATGCCAACCATTTGCTCACTCACTGAAGAAGGTGCTTGCCAGAGAGCAAAGCAGAAAAGCCCCTGAGGGCTGCTGTGGTGCAATTACCAGCTCCAAGCCGGGCCCTGGGAAAACAGGCCTTCTTGCTGCGGTTGTATTTACCCAGGTGCGATGCCCGCTCCACCCATGGATTCCTGGCCATTGCCTTCATGCTGTTTGCGCTGCAGAACTGGGTTGCTGCCTGCTGCAGGGCTGTGTTGTGTCTGCCTGCGATACCATCAGCTGTGTGCAGCACCTCGGCGTGCCAGCTGCTGCTCGGACGGCTGTCGCTTTGCTTTGATGAAGGAAGCCAAAGCGTAGTGTGAACTCAGCCGTGGTGAGGCTGAGCATTTTCCGCACAGGTTTAGCCCTGTAAACCCTGGGAGTATTTATCAGCCCTGGCACAAACCTCTGTGCTCCGCCCTTTGGTGTGGGTGAGCAGGATAAGGGAAAAAGAATTGGACTTCTCTCATCAAGTAACATCTACTCATCTACGAGGGAATGATTACCCAAGGCAATTTTGAAAATGGGACTTAAGCTCCAGAGCCGCTTTTGAAAAAGTCACTGGAGATTTGTTGCACAAGATAGAAATAAAAGATGTCCAGGGCTCCATCTCTCTGCCTGCCCACACAGTTATGTGTTTCTAATATGGTTGTCACTGATTTAATAGGATGATAGAGCCGCGGGACTTCCCCAGGAGCAATGTCCTCCAAACACCAATGATATAACCATGGTTGCAGATAATTGCCACTTAGACTCTCTTTCAAGTTGTTTGTGTGACTCCAGCATACACAGGGTGAAATGAATGTGTTTGCTTTTAGCTTACTTCTGGGTGAGGTGAAAAATAGGTTCGCTCTTTATTAGATTAAGTACCGTGAGGAAGGGATGGGAAGGGGTGCCGATAGATGCTGTACACTGAAGCCATGCATGTGGGCAGTTCAGAAATAGTCTACAGGGAGAATGTCCGAGGGGCATAACATGCTGCTCAGTCTTCGAAATACGACTTTCTTGCTTGTTCTTAGGTGGGAGACAGCATCATGCGGGGACCCACTAGCCTCAGGTCCGGTTTCAGTGCTGTGCTCTGCAGTTCCGCACGGCTCTGCCACATTCACATCCTTTTCTGAAGCCTCATTGCTCTCTGGCTGGACGAGAGCAGGCCACTTGCATTGGTGCTCAGGAGTCTCCAGCCTTTCTTTAACCTTAGGAAACTGTCCTGGTTTCAGCTGGGTTAGAGTTACTTTTCTTCCTAGTAGCTGGCATAGTGCTGTGTTTTGGATTTAGCATGAGAAGAATGCTGATAACACACTGATGGTTTAGTTGTTGCTAAGTAGTGCTTAGGCTAGTCAAGGACTTTCTTTTTCAGCTTCCCATGCTCTGCCAGGTGCATAAGAAGTTGGGAGGGGGCACAGCCCAAGATAGTTGATCCAAATTGACCAAAGGGCTATTCCATACCATATGATGTCATGCTCAGTATATAAACCGAGGGGAGTTAGCCGGGGGGCAGCGATCGCTGCTCGGGGACTGGCTGGGTGTCGGTCGGCGGGTGGTGAGCGGTTGCATCACTTGTTTTCTTTTCCCTGGGTTTTGTTTGTCTCTCTCGTTCTCCTTTTCATTACAATTATTATTATTATTATTATTATTATTATTATTATTATTACTATTTTATTTCAATTATTAAACTGTTCTTATCTCAACCCGTGCGTTTTCTTACTCTTGCCCTTCCGATTCTCTCCCCCATCCCACCGGGGAGGGGGAGGGGGAGCGAGCGGCTGTGTGGTGCTTAGTTGCCGACTGGGGCTAAACCACGACAGAAACAGAGGTGAGAAACTGCTGCTGTGGAGAAAACAGGCTGAGAGCCCCGAGCATGGGGAAGAGCTGCTTTATGCTGTGCCTCGTGCTGGTTAGGGATGTGCGTGGAGAGGATGCTGGTTAAGAGAGGGTTAATGCCACCTCCATCTTCCCCAGAGCCACCTGTGTCCTGCGGGACAGCGACAGTCACTGGGCAGCATGGCTATGGAGAAAGGGCTGTGACGGGGATGGCCATGCTATTCATACTGCTTTTGTGTTATTTACACACTCTGTTAGTCAGAGTTGCTACTGCCAGTGGAGGGGAAGGACTCGCTGTCTCCAGATGGTTTCTTTGTGCTGAATCACTTACACTTACATAACTGCCTTTCCCCAGGCGTTAGCAAACCGTACGGGCCCGCAAAGTCTGCCTTAAGAAAACCTCAAAACCCTGTGGTTTTTCTTTCTTCTCCCTCTTTCGTTTGCTTTCCCCTGTTCTCTTTGCCTGCTCCCTTCTGAGCCGTTAACGTTCGTGCCAGCATCAAGTTTTTGAGCTGCCATCGACTATCCCCAGGGGCACCAGCATATCTCTTACTTCCCAGTGGCAGCAGCAACACTTTGCTAGGTCAAATGTCAAAATTTAAGGCTCTAAAAAAGAAACACTGACCTTTATGAGCCCTGTAACCACTCCTGAGAAGAGAGAGCGCTTCCTGCCCCGCTGCAGCGTTAACATTTCAATAGTTTCTCTTTCTACTTTCATTCCCGTTCATCAGAGAAGCTTCCCTTTTGCCCTGTGCACCTGCCGCAGTCTGGCTGAAAGGCAGCCTGAGCCCCTGAACAAACCCGACCTGTCCTGGGCAGCCCCTGAAATATTTGCACATCTCTGGGCGCAGATGGGAGCAGAACAGAAACTGGTGACTTCTTCCTCCTTCCTTCCCAAGCGGTGATGCTTAAAAATACATCGCCAAGGTCATGTTTAGGAACAGCTGCTTTTGAGCTGTCCCATGGCCTGCATCCTCTCGCCAAACACGAATGTGCGTAACACGACGGCGTGATTTGAAATGGCAAGAACTGAATTTCTCCCATCACCGTCTCTCACGGGCAGCTGTTGCCCTGTCCCTTGTCCTCTTTGCCATGTCCCAATCCCAAGAAGTCAAGCAGGTGGATAATACACAGTTTTGGAGAATAAGTTCTCCTAAGGGAAAGGAAGGGATTTATTTGAATAAAGAATTTTATTTGTGGGTGAAATGGCAGCTGCTGTGTCTCTGAATCTAAACTAATATCCTCATTACCTCATTAGTCATGTTAGTCATAAACTAGCATTAGTGTTAGCTCACACATTCATCAGGGGATGTCAGAGCTGCGCAGAGAGCTGGCTGAAGATTGGAGATTTGGAAACCAGACTTATATCACTAGGGGCTCTGGCTTGCTAAACAACCTTGGTCAGATCCTAACCCCTTATCTGCTGGGTGGGAGAGAGCGCGCTTCTTTCCCTATGGCTTTGAGATCAGGAGATGAAACGCACCATTTTGAAAACGAGGGAAATAATTTGTGTTGACAGGCAAATGCCTTCCCTTCCTCCTTCCTCCCAGCCGCTGGTGGGACCATGCTCCAACACCAGCTGCCATCCACACACCAGAGCGCCTGGGGCTGCAGGCAGGAGCACCTCCTTCCTTCTCAGGGAGGGTCACAAGAGCCATTTCCTCTGTCTGGCCTCGCTTCGGACCCTTTCTGGCATCATGTGGGGTCAGCACCCAATGCACGTCCCACTCTGGCTTTGATCGAGGAAGGAGAAGAGCAGCGCAAAGGCGAGCTGGGTGGCAGGAGCATTGGAGGTGGACGGACACAAACCACCCGTGTCCTTCCCTGGTGAGGCTCTGCCAAGCTCTGCCCCTCCCCGGCAGGAAAGGAAACCCCAGCGGCCGCCACCTCCCGGTATGGAGCGGGCTGTGGCTGCTCAGCAGGGCACAGCAATTAGTAAGCGTGGTGGAAGTGTCTCGTTCAGCCTCCCTGCACTCTGCCTAGCCCCTGGGGCTAGTGGGGGGTTCGTAGGCTGCCTGAGGATAAAGGACTTGGTTGTAAACCATTTCCCACATCCAAGGCCGTTCCACTCATGCCCTTGGGATCAGAGATCATCCGCACTGGAGCCTCGCATGGGAACGGTGCCTGTGAGACAGACAGCCGCAGAGTTGCACGTGAGAGACAGACGGAGGACGTCCTCTGTGTCTTGCACTGTCTTGCTGCCTCTTCCCCAAAGGAAGAGTCTCAAGGGAACCACAGCAGCATCACAAAAACTCACAGCAAAGCACAAACGGGGATGTTAAGTCTCTGTGTTTCTGAAGGGAAGATGGTAATGCCCAATTTCACCTGGCCTGAATTCCACCTGTGTCCCATCCCTTGTTCAAGGCTGGCAGCCATCCTGGAAATGCTCGGTTCAAGGAGGCAGAATTTAGGTTAGAACAATCTGGGTAGCTGTGACTGTCAGTCAGTTATGGGTGTATGCATGTAGGAAATGCACTAAATTCCTCTAAAAAGAGAGATTCTGTGCTCTGAACAACCATGGGACAGCTGGTTTGGATGTTTGCCAGTGCATCGGAAGCAGAGATCTGGACCTTCTTCCCCATTCCCTTATCTCCAGCCAGCTAGCTGGTTGTGGATTGGGTCTCTGAATCTGGCTCAGTCCCTCTTTACTAGCAGTGATATGCTACGCATGGGAAAAGCTCACTGTTCCCACTTTATTCAGTAAAAAGGAAGCCTTTTACAGGGAAAAGCAGCAGATTTTCTTCTGCTTGTTACCTGTTGGACCCTTGCACCAATACAGCATGGAGGTAGCCTTGAGGGACACTGTGATGGCTTCATGATGGCTTCTGTTATCTGATGGCATGATGGCACCTGGCTTTGACAGCTGTACTCCTAATTCCCTGTGTTTGCTCTTTCAAATCAGACCTTTAAGAACAATTTAGCACTGGAGTGTTGTGGTGGCTGCTGCCAACTCATGGAGTCCCTCAACAGAGCTGAGAAGGATCCTCTCGTGTAAGTGTCCCCATGTCACAAGGCAGTATGGAGAGGATATCCCTGCTTTTTGTGGTAGAAAACAAAACCCTGGCTGAGCGGTTGGTGTGTTACCAGAGAGCTGCCCTGTGACATTATTGGACTTTCTAAAATAAAAATTCTTTTGCATTTTCCCCTGACCCCAGGTTATTTTGCATAAAACAATTAAAACAGACCACCCAAAATTCATTTACAAGGTTTCCCAGAAATCCTTGGAGTGTTTGAAGCAGTTGGAGGAAATCAAAGTTCAGACCTGAATTCCACAAGCAATGACGCTAAATCTGGAGAAGGATTTTCATTGCTTGAAGCCAAATGTCCGCAAATGTTTCTTTCTTAAAACTTTTTTTAGTGTGAAGCCCTTCCAGGCATTCACAGGCAAGCACTGAATGACCTGCTGATATGCCACTTCTGTTTGTCTGATCCCTGGCCCTTTCTCATCCAGAGGACCATTGTTTGCTATTCTCATATATGGATTTGCATCTAAAAGCAGGGCAGGGAAGGCACCTGGGCTTAATCTCTATCATAATGGCCCTTAAATTTTGTTCTCTTGATGGCGGTCCACCCCTGTCTCCTGGGGCTGGCAGCCTGTCACTTCAAATACTCCTGGGCCAGAAGGAAACCGACAGAGCCTTGAGGGACCACTTGACCCTAAGTGGGATCCCACCTCATCAAACCTGAGAAACAACCCTGCGGTCCTCTCTCATCAAAGGGTCGGCTGCCTTCAGCTTAGCAGCTTCCATCAAAGGCCGATTCTTTTGATAGTTTATTTGTAAGTAGCCTACACAGCAACAAATCACAATGTAGGAAAATGCAGAACTAATGAATTAATGGAGAAAAACACAGTTGTAAAGAAGTCAGTGGTAGGTCTTTACTTGGAGCTGGTAGTGCCCACGTCGCCAACACCTTGCCACTCAAATGCCAGTGACACTTAACTGAAGGGTCCTCACTATTGCAATTCACTGGGAGCCTCAAGAGCCCTTAGGTAACCTGACACTGGAATGCCCCTTTGCGCCAGCCTGGCAGCTAATGTGCTTCTACAGCCCCGCAAGCTCAGTGTGCTGCCCAGAGGGCAGAAACGGGACATTTCACAGGAAAATTAGGAGGTAGTCTGCTACTTCACAGGTGGCTGGCAGGAAAGAAGAGATGGTGGTGTCTTCATGTATATCCTTTTTCATGTTGCACGACCTTCTGAGCCTGGCACACGGCAGTGCTCCTACCTGCTGTATTTCACAGGATTGCAGAATAGTTGGGGCTGGCAGGGACCTCTGGAGATCATCCTGTCCAAACCCACTGTCACAGCAGGGTCACTGAGAGCAGGTTGCTCAGAGCTGTGTCCTTTGATTGTGGCAGGAGGGGAGCCGAAATCCCATCCCAGCACCTTCCTTTGATAGGGTGTGGAGTACAGAGGCAGGTGGAGGTGTGAGGGTGCTGTTTGGGTATTCTGTTGTTCCTACAGGGAGAAGGACGTTCTGCTCATTGTTAACTTCTTTGGTTTGGTTTGAAGTCTGTATTAGCTGAAACAACTGCATAGGAAACTGGGTGTAAGCCCAGCTTAAGGACAAGTCTACACTATGTTGGCATCACACCAAGGAAAGGAAATTACAGTGTGCCACAAACCAAGACAAAAGCATTGCCTGCATTAGCTGGCATTCAGGGCTCTGGTTATCACAGCACACTTACCTCTCTCATGATTTCAGGCTTGCAGAGCATCGAAAGGATGTGTTTTTTCATGTAGTCAAGTAATCATGTTTCTGTACTGGAGAGCATAGTGAGATCCCACATACAGGGTATTTTACACTTACATCATGTGTACATGCAGTAGCTCACATTTCAGAGTAAATCTCTTCCATTAAGGCTTCAGCAAGTATCTTCCCTTTCTACAGTCCTCCCACTTGCCCTGATAGTCACAGCTGCAACATTTGAGTGAAGTCTATCAACTGCAAAGGGTTGAGGGCACAATAGCAGCACATGCCCTAGTGCATTGCACTATTGTCAGGAAAACACGGGGAGGAAAAACATTATTTGCCAAAAAACCACAAAACCCCAGAAAAGCATTACACAAGGCTCCCAACGCTCTGACAGTCAAGAGCTCCTGCTGGGGGATTGCAGGATTTTACAGTTTGATTTAATAGTTTCAAAGAGAATTGTTGCTCTGTTGGGAACCACCTTCAATCTGTTCAATGATTAAAAAAAAGCAAAACAAACAATGTCTTTCCCACTTCCCCAAAATTCAAAAAAAGAAACAAACAACCCCCTCAGAAAAGCTTGGGCAAGCAAACGAGAGAAATAAGATAACACAGCTTTTAAAAGCCTGTTGCTTTGCAGCTGTTCGCATTCTGGCTACTTTCCAGAGTTACTTTGATGATCCTCTGCCAGGAAAAAAAGAGTCCTTCAAACCTAGAATTTGGTGAGGACATTATTTCTCAGCAAAGTAAATGAAGATCCAGGTTTTGGATTTAGTGATGGGACTACCATCTGCATCAATTTAAGAGCCAGTGATCTTCACCAAGACGCTGGCAGATTCAAGTGATATCCTAGTGGTGGGAGATCTGTGTTCTTCAGCTAGGGAGAAAGGACAAAGAGGACTTAGGTCTTCAGAGAAGTTTGATACCACAACCAACAAGTGGAGGCGTGAAGTTAAGTTGATGCCTGGCTAGTGGGGAGCAAGCTGGACACGTGCTAAGAACTGACACTAACTGGGAAGTTGTGTCGAAGTTTGGCTTTGTTGCATTGGCTGCTGGATCCCTGTGCCATAGAGAGCTCATGGGGAAGGAGTATAAAATAAGCACAAACTGGTTCAGGGGAGAATGACAGGGAAGAAATACTACCTCTGAGCTGATGGATGCATTATAAAGTGTTCAGAGGCACTGCCAGGCATTCCCGAGGCTGTGACTTGTACCCGGGAGTCATGGATGAATTCTGTGGAGGAAAGATGCCGTGTCAGAGCCCTGCAACAAAACAAGTAGCGTCACCATGTGTCACCCAGAACATCACCTCATACAGCCAAGTACAGAGGTGCCCTAAAGCACAGGTTCGGGTTACAGCAAACTGAAAGAGCTGAGATGTAATTTTTTCCTTTCTTAAGTAAGTATGGTTATAAAGTAGCCTAACTCTGGCATTGGTACACTCTGGGGTTCCTTGTGCCCTTATTGTTACACCTTGGCTTCTTATACCATATTAACTGGTTCTTCTTTTACTTTACTTCTTCTTTTACTTCATCTGTGAAGAAGCAACTGATGGTTCATTTCATGTTGTTGTACCCTAAGATTCTTTACACCCTGCACTTTTAACATATGCTATTTAAAGGTTATAGGAAGAATTGTGGGCAACTGGTAGATGACAGGTTGTGGAAACATGATAAAATAGCAAGAGTTTCCAATGAGAGATTGAAGAGGCAGGAAAGGAAAGAGAGGAGAATCTGCAGACAATCTGTGCCAGTCTTACTAGGCTGGAAGACCCCCGTTTAGATGCAGAGACTGTGCAATGCAAGGCTGACACACTGTCTTGTTTGCCTGGAGTGCGGGAAGGCTATGGAGCGAAACCCCATTTCGCTCTGCCCTCACTCCACCCTGAATCTGGTTGATGCTTAGGAGAGGAGCTGCTCAGCTGCCTATGTTAGCCTGAGGACTGGGCTCCTAGAGGAGCCCATTTCTTTGGACGACTAGCTCAGATTTCCACAGTGTACGTATCTCAAATCATCTAAGATTTGCAAAACCACTTAACAAACCACTAAGACAATTGACTGCCAATCTACAGCCTAGGGCCAGGGAGGGAATTTTTTCCCTCTTCATCCTTTCCTTGACCCCTTGGGAAATGTCCCTTAGGGGGCATTTCAAAGTCCCACTGTGACTATGTGGGCAATAGTCAATTCCCATTGATTGAAAAGGTCGTTTTTACTTTCTCTTCGCCCTGCAGAATGGCTGCCCTTGAGCCTGGGATGTATTATGACTAATGACCAAAAGTGGTATCATCATTAGTCTTCCACCTCTTCCTAGGGCTGTACTGAACCAAAATAAGGGAACGTGAATTAGTGATATCCAGCTGGCTACGTAGTCAGCAAGATGAATGCATGTGGCCTGTCCCCAGACATACCTTGCTTTGCGGGATGCGGGTGGTCCATCCTTCTCATCGTGTTTGTCAGGTGAGCAAATCCAAGCTTCCCACAGGTGAACAGGCACCAGTCAAGAGCAAAGGCTGCAAGGTTTCTTCAGCCAACTTCTGTTTTGAATATTATGTTTTGACTTGTGAACCCTGAGGAATTCAGATCTCAGGGCAGAGGAAATGTTGGAAGAGGTCAGGCGAGCTGTGCTCCCTCAGTGTTACTTGGAGCAGCAAATAGCACACGTTCCAGGGCAACATCTGATTTTCTGCTTTTACGAGGCAGATGTTTAGGATAAGTGATCTGCTGTTTATTTTAATTGCCATCTTCCAAACCTCCTTCCTACGTGCGTGCACACATTCAGAGACCATAAATAAGGATTCTTCAGATTATGCCGTTATTTGGGTAGCTAGCCCTGTCTTCCATCAGTGCCTGGACAGGGCTGTGTGCTGCAAACCCAGTTCCCCTTGCACATCGGTTTTACAGTGGTGTAAATCAGTTAGGTCTAATTCCTTTCTCAATGACAGTAGCGTAAAGCTGAAATCGCTCCACTGACATCAGCACCGTAATGACATTGTAAAGGAAAGTCAGACTCCCTTGAATTCAGAATGTCGCTGCTGATTTACACCAGACCAAGAGCAAAAGTAGTTGGGCTCAGCATGTCCTAGCACTGTATTACTGAACAGCAGGCCAGGGTTTGCTCTGGGATACAGTGGTGAGGATGGAGAGCAACTCCATGGATTTTGCTGGCATTAAGTGGATGGAAATGAGTTGTACCTTCACCACAGTTTGGCTGTCAAAGAACTCCATGTAGTAGGTCATTCATGAAAAGAAAGGATAAACCAATGCTTCTGTGTAAAGTGATTACATTGCCTGTCATTATTCCAGGAGAGATGTATAGGGATGAATCTGACAATTTGGCTTGTGTTGTATGATGATGATGATGATGATGGAGAGCAAGGCAGCGGTACCCTCATATCTTGATAGACACCAGGCAGGTGTCCATGGAGGAACTGGTGGTGCTAGCTGAAGACAGACGGGCACGTGGAGGAGCTGCCCTTGCAACTGGTGCTAAGAGCTAATCTGGAGGGGTGGGAATGCTGGCTACACTTTTCTCCTCTGAGAGGACACAAGCAGTTGTTGCAGGCATTCTGTGCTGGCAGCATTCAGGGTGTTAATCCTTACTCACTTGTTTCTCTAGATTTTCCCACCTTGTCTCTAAAGGGCTAGAAGTGAAAGCCTGGCTGTAAAAGGGGTGCTGGCCCCTCTCTCTGCTCTGCTGTGGCTTCAGCCTGCAGACTGTGAATTTAAGCAGAAGACGACAAGAAGTGGATATTTCCTTTTGAAGCTGTAGGGCTTCCCAAACAACCTTGCTGTTTAAATCCAGGCAAGGAGGGCCTGGATTTCTGGTGGCTGCTCTTTGGGAAGTTAGAGAGCCCAGTGGTCGTCTCGGAGTCCGTGGAGACAAGCTGATTTATACCCCTCTTCTGTTGGCATCTGGCCAATCTCATAATTGTTCGTAAGTGAGTTTCTTTTTTAATAGCACATGTTTGCTTTGAGTGGCTCGTTTTTCACACAGTGAAATGCAGCCATGTGTGGCATAACTGCTTGAAAGCCAGCGAGTCAAAACAGGGTCCATGTGAACCACCAGGTAGCCTGGAGGTGCCACAGAGCAGGACAGGGCCATGGGTGTCCCAGGAAACTAAGCCCTCACCTTTCTTTTTTTAAAAAAGCTGAGGCCATGCTTTACCCATCTCTCAGCCTCCCCTGTGCTGGGAGAAGTGGAAGGCAGCAGGAGAACCTCAGAAACCAGAGAAGAACTGCAGTTCTTCCCTTTCCACTTCTTATCCAAAGGTCCAGCCACAGCTATCATCGACAGAAAGGAGAAATAAAACCGTTCTCCATGCTCCCAGCCCCAAGAAACCCCAGCTGGGTACACGAAATGGTTCCAACATCCATGCTGTACAGCCATGGGGATGGGTGGCTGCTCCAAGCTCCAGCTGTGGGTTTCAGCAGCCCAGGCTGGACCTGGGACCCGCAGCAGCTCAGAGGTACCTCGCTCACACTCACCTCCTTGTCTGCACGCTCGGCTGGAAGGTGGCCCCATGGAGATGAAATGAGAGCTAAGGGAGCATGGCCCCAGTTTTCCCACCCGTTTTGTTCTCACTAGCATTGAATAACTCAGCTGATGCATTCGCTGGCGCGGAGTGGAAGAGTTTACCAGTCATGAAACAAAACTGTGATTATTGCCATAGAAACCGGAGCTTGAATGTGAAGCTCATCCAATGGAGCAGCAGGAAGAGGACATTGAACTTCTGTCTCCTATCAAAACTCATGTGCGTGGCTTGGATTTGGAATACCAGAAAGTCACTAGTATAATAATCATGTCATAAAATATCCAGATATTAAGAAACATTGACTTCTTTTGGGTTCCTAGGAAGAACAAAGTCAGGACCTCGGGGACTGGTCTGTGAGGGATGAGGGTGGTTAGTAGCTCCACTGCAAAGAGCAAAGCTCTTTCCAATTAGGAAAGGAGGCAATTAAATCACAGTGGCTGAGGGATGCAGAGTCAGAAACATAACGTGGCTCTGCTTCATGGCTCTCTTTCCTGAATGCAGACGTGCAAGCTGTTTAGAGAATTCCCTCCTGCTTCCCATTTGAACTCTCTAAAACAGTGGCTTTGCCCTGGGAGCTTACAGCATGGTTCAAGTTTCCTTGTAAGCTTACAAGCTCCATCTATAGGATGGTCGAAGAAGAGCCCTTTGGCTTCAAGCTGATAAAAAAGGGCAGAGAAGCTTCACTCAGAGATTCCACTTTTGTTCTGGAAAAACTCCAGCATGCTTAGCATACCACATTGCAGAAGGCCACTGATTTCATCGTCGTTACTTCATATTTGGGTATAGCTTTCCTCCCTGGTTAAACTGTCAGTCCTCAGTCCCATGCTGCATGACTGTGGGGCTGTTGCCTGTGGAAATTGCTGGAGTTGTGGAGCTGCTATTATTCCACATGGGAAATCTCAGGGATTTTCAGAAGAGCTCCTGATCGGCAAGATTTCTGGGCTACAGTTGTGATGCCTTTAGGTTCTGATAGCCCGCAGTGTCCCATGTACAAAACTAAACAGTAGTGATTAACATGTTCAAATCATCTAAATCCAGCTGATTTAGAAATCAGTTTCTCCTTAGCTTGGTGTTTAATGTTTACCAGCCCCAGCTCACACTTCACTGCACAGGCTGCAGCAGCAGAATTGCAGTCCACAGGGTTTTTTTCAGGAGGAGGAAACACAAAAGGTGAAAGACTTTTCTTTCTTCTTTTGTGCAAAGTAGAATCCTTCTTTGGCAATAAGGTGTGGTACAGACTGGGGCTGTGTGTGTTTCAGAAGGAAGGAAGGAAGGAAGGAAGGAGGGGAGGGTGGAGGGACAGACAGTAGGGCAGATGGAGTGTGAGTAGTCTTTTTAAAGAGATACTGGCAACTGACACTTTGCAAATCATCTGTCTCATGTTGGAACTACTTCTTTGATTTGCACAAGAAATGCAACTTCATTTTGGACACCCAGGATTCTTCTGAGAGAGGCATTGTGTTCCCAAAGAACAGATACGGTTTCTTCCTTTCTGCAGATCCATTCTGGCTTTAAATGCTGCTTTCTCCACACACACGCACAGACCATAATCTTTGACATGTACTTATTAAAATATCACTGTCAAATAAATAAAAGCACAGGCATATCCAGTACTCGTCCCTTTCCCTATCTCAAGATTAATTTCCTATTTTTCCATCTAACATATCTGTCATTTGGGTTTCTCCACAATCAAGAAAAAGCCCTGTTTCTTCCCTTTTGTAGATACACAGATATTAAAACCAGAAGGAAATGTGTTTGCATCTCCTGGGCGGATGACCTGAGTGTATATGTAGCGATGCATCTGTTTATTCCAATTATTTAATGCAAAGAAGCTTTGCTTTTTGGTAGTTACTGTGGGAAAATCCTCACTTGGGTACTAAAGCACCCAGCTGTCCAGGGGGTGCAACCCCTGCTGAATGCCTCCGTCGATCATCGCGCTCACACAGCTCAGGAGTGCAACAGCACTGTAGAAGCATCACTGCAAAACATGGGGGCAGAAGCTCACCCACCTCGAGGAGGTGCAGCACTGGCATGTGGTGGCATGTACGGGCAGGGCACCGCTGGATATGGAGAGAGTGGGCTGCTCCTGGTGCTCGTTCATCCACTGGCTCCGGCGGGGAGTGTTCAACAGCACCTGGGGAGGGTGCCTGCAGGCTAAGATAGAGCCAGTAGACATGGTGTACACCAGGGAGGACCAGCGAGTCCTGGGGAAGTGTAATCTCTCCCCTGGCTTCAGCATCTGAATCCCTCCTCTACCCCAACCACTACCATGCTAAACTGACTTTTTTTTTTTCTTTCTTTCTCTGTCCCACAGAGATCCCTGGGTGTCCAGGAATGGTTGAGAGCTGAATGGGCTGACCTCTCTTCCTCACCATCCTGAGCTCATGAGGGCTCTGAAGAGATTGAGTGGGAGCATGGCCTTGCTTCTCTGAGTCTGGGGATGCTGTGGGAAGTGACTGGCAACGTGGCAAATATCTTCATCCCAACCCATAGCCCATCGTGCATCACCTGAAGGAGAAGCTGATGAAGGAACCAGAGGACCAGGAAAGGCTCTGCTAGCCTCGGAGGACACAGGTGGGGGACTGGCACTAAGACAGGCACTTTGCAGGCGTCACTGCATATGAAACCAGCTCTGGAAAGAAACTACAGGAGCCCTGTGAACCTGGAGGTGAATGTCCAAATCACCACAAAAGGTGCAGAGGGGTTTCCCTGGCACAGCATCCTTGGAAAGCACTTTCAAAAGGGAAGAGGGTATCAGGACCACGTGGCCATCTCCAGTGACTGGTTTAGAAGAGGCACAGCAAGGTCACTGCCTTACAGTCAGGTCAGAGACCGGCAGGACGTGCTCACAGCTGCCTGTCCACGTGCTGGCTGGGGCTCCGGACAAAACAGGAATCTGACCAAGACTGAGAGAGAAGGAGCATGGAAGATTGCTTTGACTTATTCTGTGCTTGTTTCTCCTTCTGGTGTCTTCTCCGTCTACCTCTTTTTCTCTCTAGGCCTATGTGTACTGCATGTGGGGCCCAGACCCTCACAAACAAGCAGAAGTATTAGCACAGGGCAAATCCTGCCCAGTGCATGACTCTGCTGCGCAGTGCAGTGCTGTTGCTAGATGGGGCTGATGTTGCACAGTGCAGACGTAACATGGCCTTTGTTTGCTCCCCATGCCAACAAATCTGCAACTGTAATGCCTGGACTTCACACAGGAGAAAGGCTTGAACCTGGCAATCCTTTTTCTTGCAAGCAGTCACATTCTAGCATGACCAGCCACACTTGGGAGCCAAGTTTTAACACCCGAGCCCCAAAACATTATAGAGCATCCATCCCTCTCACGTAGCTGTGGAAATGAGCATGCTGGCAGGCTGCACGCTCAGCTCCTGCATCTTGGATTGTAAAAAACTCATTAAGCAGAGAAAGAGACAGAGACAGAGGGAGTGACAGGGGCTCAGGCAGAAAATAATAGGAAAAACTGATTCAAAACCATAGGAAAATGTGCACCTCTTAATTGCAGGTGGTGTCCCAGCTGCAGACTGTCATGCCCAGCTGGGCGGCTGCAGGTCTCTGTTCACCGAGCTGCTCCCAGAGGCCTGGGGAAAACGTGCTGGTACTGAACTGTGCCGGGAGCCCCATCTCAGACCTTCTCTCTTGGGCTTCCGGCTGCAAACCCCTTCCCTCATGTGCAGTTGTATTTATTTATTTATTTTCTTGTTGCCTGATGCAAAGCTGCTAACAGAGCACCCTCCCCACAAACATCCGCGGCCAAGAGAGGACAGAGAGAGGGAGCGTGTGCTGCGTGTCTGTGCGACGGGAGCAGGCAAAGGGTAGGTGCGTGCCTTGAGCGGGCCGGATCCGGGCATGCACACGGGGTGTGCATATGAGGCAGGAGGAAAAGACTGCAGTTAAACCAGAAATACTTTCCCTGGGGTGAGTGCAGTTTTCAAGAATTAAGAACAGGCTGGACAAACCTTTGTTGGGAAGGACAGCAGGACAGCTGTAGGCTGCATAAGCTCTGCAGTCCCCCTCTAGCCAGATTTTCTCCGTGCCGCTGTGCTTGTGCAGGATATATGTCTCTGTGCAAGCTGCTTGCCCAGATCATGTCCTCCCAGCACTCCCACCTGTAACGAAGCAAACTTACTATGTGTACATCTTGGCTTTGGGCACTCGCAGGGGGCCGTATCCCCAGCCAGGCAAGTTCCCACCCAGAGGTTTAGTACCTGACAGCCTTTTCTGCTCTGTCCAAAAGAGATATCCATGTACAGGTGCATTTAACACAGCCAGTTTGAGACTGGCAGACTTGAGCCTCTCTAGACAATGCTGTAGCTGTGCTGTAATGGTTCATGCTCAGCCTTGGCTTTTCCTACCCATTTTGCTAAAAAACTGGCACACCAGCAGCATCCACTCGTGGTCAGGTGTCCCATTTTACGGAAAGTCTGTGTGTCCCAGTGCAGAGGGGAACCATTTCTCTGGGAGAGGGGGGGCTCTCCCCTGCCCTGCTGCTCTCGCACAGCTCCCATGCTCAGGAGGGACCCAGGGCACCCAGGCACCCCTTGGCAGGGCTCCCGGCTGCTCCAAGGGAGCCTGGCTTCTCCCATACCCTTTCCTCCAAGATGCCCCACCAAGGCTTTGTCCAAACCTGTGTGGCTGCTGAATGGAAATATTTCCCAACCAAAACCTGTTCCTCAGAAGATTCCTGGCTGGCTCTAGTCACTTATTATCTACTGGAAACACTGCCCTTGGGATTAGTTTTCAGATTAGAGGCACGCATGGGATCATTGTAGTTCTTTTTCTCACAAATCCTCTCATGTGCAAGAGCAGGTTGCAGTAAGTGAAATGGATACACTTGCTCTGATAATTTGCCAGCATGGCCCAAAAGCAGTGACCTGCTTATTGCTGATTGCTTCCTTGCAGAGTTGTAAGAGTTGGAGATAGAAGAGATGTATTACAAATCCATCTGCCTATGACCCTTCAGGTTTGTTCCATGTATTACATTTACCAGTGGTGTGCTGGGTCTATTTTTAAATGCCCTGACACCAGGGTTATTTGGGAGATTGCTCTGTAGTCCAAGTCAGGAGCTGCTATTAGTATTCCATCTGCATTTCCTCCTGAAAACTTCATTCCATTATTCCTAGTGATGCTCTTCAAATACCTGCTGCTCATTATGTCCCAGTCAGGCTCTACCACTTGACCTGCACTCCTCTTTCCTCCTCCAAGGACCTCTCTGGCTCCCTGATCGCTGCTGCTCCCTGTCCTTCCCGTAGTTTGGCACAGAATGAGCCTGTTTTTGTTAATTCAGCCGTGCAGAGGTTGTCAGGGATCTGTACCCACCAACGGAGCAGCTGGGACCTCTGGCAATGTCCGGTCTCCCCAGCGGCTGTGGAGCTGCTCTATCCCTCATTGCAAAGCACATGAGGCGCAGGAAAGGGGCAGACACAGAGATGTGTCCGAAAGTGGACTAGCGTTGGCCCTGAGCACTCATATCCTGTGGGGAGCCAATGCCTGCTAGGGACAATACACAACAAAGTCTCCATCCCAGCAAAGCCCAAGCTGAGCAATGGAGATGGGTGATGCTCCAGTATTACCTGTGCAGCTGTACTGGGGATTGGTGGGAGGCAGAGGTCCATGCCGTGGCAGGGAACTGTGGTCTGTCCTGCCTGGAAATCGTATCTGTGAGCTGGAGCCGCAGCTCCGCACAGAGGGAGCCCCGTGCTCCGTGAGCAGCACGGGGGCTCAGCAGGCTCAGTGCACGTGGAGCACTGGCTTGGGGAGTCTTTGTGTACAGCACTCGGCTGGAGCACCATTGTGATTGTAAGAGCTCTGTTCTCACCGAACAAATTGTTCCTACGAATAAAGAATGAAAAGTCCTCCTCTTCCCACTCTTCTTTTTTATGCTATTGATCGAGCGGCGCCAGAGGAAGGGACTGCACCTGGATGGTGGGAGCAGAAAGTTGCTGTGCTCCTGCGGATGCCAGGGCAGCTCGTGGGGAGGTGCTGGGGCTACCTGGGGAGAGGTTGAATGCAGGCAGAATAGCCAGGGGAAGTCACAATACAAAATGCACCAGAGCAGGTTGCAGGACCTTTCCACAAAGCTTGCTGATGCTGATGGGTAACAGTTTGCAATATCTCCAGGCACTGTGGGAATGGGTCTGTGGGACATGGCTAGAGAGGAGCTGAGCAACAGCAAGGCACTCCGTGTAGGTACCAGTCCTGCAGGTGCTGTGGGGCAGAGCTGGAGGAGGACAGGTCAAGGAAACCAAGGAGGAGAAAAAAAGACAGATGAAGGAGGGCGCTGAGTCTCCCAAGGGTTTCACAGGATGACAACAGAGGAATGTGGAGTCTCCTACGTGGCAGCGTGTGGTCCCGAGGGCTGGTTCTTTGCCCAAACTTCAGATGAGTGATAGAGCAGAAGGCTCCTTAATTCCTCATCTCAATCCCCAGCTGTTCTCCCCAGTGACATGGGGCAGGGTGGCAGTGACAACATTACAGCTTTTCAGAAGCAATTGTCAGGGGAAGAATTTGGTCCCCAAACAATGAAAGAATCAAAATGACACATTTCCAACAGAATTCATGATTAGGCAATTAATCATCCCAATTGAAAACATCGGAGGGCCTGGAGTGCCCTAGTACATACAGATGTTCGAGGCAGTGGTGGTGCTGCATCTGTCAGCAGCCTGTTCTCTGGCTGCCAGTGAGCACGGGGCTTTAGGCAGCGTGCACGCTGCAGGGCCACACGGCCTGGGGACCGGTCCTCTGGCGGGACCTGCATGCAGAGCTGCCAGGGGAATTTGGTATGTCTTTTATGAAGGAACAGGGACAGCCTTGAACTGCTGCATAACTGCGTGCAGGTCTCCATGGTGCCATAACCTCCACTTTTTAATGTGACTGCGAACCACAAAAACTCAGCATCACATCCCTGCTTTCTAAGGACATTTCCAAAGTCAGTTATGGCTCAGACACTTAATGTGCCAGCCATGTGCAGACCCAAGTACCTACCCATCCACATTAAAGAGGCTTGTCCAACCTCTGCAGGCCTCCAGCAAGCTAGCATCTCCCAGACTTTGTATCTGGATTTACTGAGCTCTGGGGTCAGCCCTGGGTTTTGGGACTGGATAAATTGTGAGCCTTATTTGCCAAGAGCACACAATCCCACTGCCTCCAGACATCCCAGGATATGTCCAAATATCTTTCTAAAGTTCCTAAAGCTTTAAAGCAATCCGGAGGAAAGAGCTGTGAGATTATTGCAGCACATAACTGCAATAAACCTTTTCTTCATCCTTTCATGGTTAGAGGTATGAACATGAATTATGGCAATTTAAACCTCTTGAGAGCAGCACGTAAAATTGCTTTCTCAAATGGCTGGTAAAGAGCCTCGTTAAGCTAAGATGTCAGTGCTCGCAAATGCTGCTGTCTGGATGAGGCTATTTTACGAGTCAGTTTAATCCTTCCAGGAATCAAACGACCCCTTTCCACCCATACGGAGCAGCAGATTCACTCTTTGCTCCTTGTTTTCCGACCTGTTTGTTCATTCAAGGCTCTGGTGCCATCACCTCTTGCAGCAGATGAGATGCCTCATAACTTGCAAATGTAAACAGGTTAACAAAAAAACTCCACATCTGGCTAGCTTTCACACTACCTGGCAAATAGCAGAGGCTACAGAGAAGTCAGGGGCTTTTCATGTGCAGCCAGCAGCAAAACAGGAGGAAAGAAATGTTTGCTTGCTCCAGCTAGAAGTTTTAGGGTCGTTTTGTTAGCTGCCACGCAAGCAGGGCTCCCAGTCCCCAGCAACCCTTGTAGGACGCCTTCGTGCAGTGTCCTGTTGCTTCTGGGCACGGATTTTCCCAGAGGATGGAGGAGGACTGGGGGGACCATGTCCTTAAGGGTGGCTCAGTTCCCACACTGACCTGGGAGCCATGGTCCCTCCCAGCCGCAGCCACATCCCCTCATTCAGTGGTTCTCCATCTCTTAGCATCCTTTTAAAAATCCCACAGCTGGGCATAAGCAGCAGGTACTTTCCCTGCCTTATGTGCCTTCTGGAGGATGTGTCCCTTTCCCTGGTCACACTTCCCTGGCCTGACACCACCCCAAAGGGTGCTGCTGCCACGGCACTGATATTATTCCTGAGCCTCTTCTGATGGCCCCACCAGCCCCAGCTGGCACCACTCTGCCTTCCCGAGGCAGAAGCTGATTTCTGGGTCTCCCAAACACATTTGCTTTCAATTCTATAGGCACAAATCCCAGTAAATGTTGGATTAAATAACTTTGTGCTCGTAATTTACCACAATTTTGATTATTATGGGAGAACGTTTAAATCCCAGATGCTCTGTTTTGGTTTCCATGGAAATTGATAGAAGGGGTCACCTTTCAATTGCAGAATCCTGATGCTGAGGGGAATGGGTTTGCCTCATCAGCTGGGGAAGTGATGGGGGCTGGGTTATTTGTCTGCTTTTCTTTTAGTATGTATCTGTCAGTGAAATTCATAATGAAAACGTGAATCTGCACAAAGCAGGCTGTCATTTGACAGCAAGAAATGAAAAACAGGAAGAAGGGGTGTTACAGAAATGGAAATTATGGTAATTAAAACACAAAAAATAACAGCAAAATGTATCTGGGCATTACAAACACCAGACTGGTTTATTGATGCTGCTTCTCTAAAGACTGTTGTGACTGGCAACTGAAAAAGTAGAGAAATATCTAATGCTGTTGTTAACCATTAACTATTTTGCTGCTAGTCTTGACTGCGGCCTGCATGGGGAGCCCGTGTTTTTAAGAGTTAATCCTCATTCAAAGCCCACCCAAGCCAACGGAAAGGCTGTACGGGCATCCAGGGGTGCAGATGACTATTGACTGTGTTTGCAATGGCAAGAGCAACCAGGCAACCGAAGCAGGGAGCTCCATGGCTCTGGCTGTCACACCAGCCCTGTGGGAAAGGGTCTGGTCTTGCAAAGCTCAAGATCTAAATAGGCAAGAGGGTGTAAGTAGGAGAATGAAAGACCTGCAGAGGACACATCTCAGGGGTAGCAAACAGCATCTAAGTGTATACCCTGGTTAAGCAGAGGTCAGCTAAACGTAAGGAAATTATGACTATGCTATGCTAGGATAAACTGCCTCTCTAGACGGGCTATTTTTCTATCAAGATTGCAAAAGCGCTTTGAAGTAGCTCAGCTGGAAACATCTGCATTTGGTCAGACAAATCCTGGCCACTCGCTCTGCTCTCTGCAGCCTTTTCAATGGCCCTGCATCGGTACAGTGATGGGCACCTGGCTCTACGGCAGAGCTGTATTTTGCCCCTGGTGCCAGCCTTCCCAGGGCAGGGAATACAGCAGTGCCTGGCTTTGGGGAACTGTGCATTCCTGTTTGCATCCCCGCACATGCCTGACTGCTGCGCAAGCCCGGCAGGAGCATCAGCTGCTGCTTCTTGCAAGAAACATGTGCAAAAATTGTCGAATCAGAACGCAATTGCACAACGAGCACCAAGCTTGCAAAGGCAGATTTGTGGGAAGGTTCTGGTTTTTTTAAAGGCAATATTTGTCATCTTTGAAAAATCTTTTCAGATGTTTCCTTTTAAAAAACAAATAAGTCACATCGCCATTGCCACATTCTTCCCCTTCCCCTTTCTAACGCTAAGTGGAGAGCACTGACCCGCAGACAGTTCCACTTTCTCCTACTCTCCTTCAGCTGGAGAAGTTTTGTGATTTTTTTTTTTTTAAAACAACAAAGGAGGGGAGGGGAAAAATGAGAACACCCTCGGCATCATCTAGACAAGTGCATTCAGGGACAAAGCAAACGAAGAGGAAATTAAATTTTTCAGTTTTCTTTTATCATCAAAACCAAGGCAAAATGAATGCATCAATCCAAAATGAAGTTTGCCATGTTTCAGAGATCCCCCTATGAAAGTGTAATCAGAAATTACTTTTTTTTGAGAAAAAGGTGGTTTTGATGGTATCTGACTCTTTGATCCCCAAATTGTGGCTAACCAGAGTTAAATGGCACTTCTAGCTCTCCATCCTGCAGCTGTAGTTGAGTACTTCACGCTGGTCCTTGTACAAACTCCAGGTGGTTTTGGTGAACAGCTTGAGAATCCCACTTGGCAATCGAGCCCTCATGCCGCACAGACATCCCGCGGGAAGCCAGGCGCAGCGTGATTTTTGGCAGGACATATGGAAGAGGGGAAGCCCTTGCTTGCCCTCCTGTGCTGCTGCCTGCACCTCATGAGGCCTCTGATGCATCCCAGGTGTGCCTGGCAGCGAACCACGGGATAACGACACAAGAAATTGTGCCACATTTGCTGGTGGCTGGGGGCCTGGTGGGCTCTGAGCAGCCCAGTTGGCCATGGTGGCTCCAGGATGGCACCTGTTGCTGTTGAGGCTGCGCTCGGTGGGGGCTCAGTGCTATTTTTGGAGCATGCTTGAGGGCAGGAAGGATTAGCATACCCCAAATGCAGAAGAGCCGGGCTTGTTATGAACAGAGAGGGCTCAGATTTGCTTAGCAACAAGGTCTGCCCCAGCTGGGGGCAGGAAGGGCTAACCTGGACCTCCTCGGGCATGGAGGGAGCAGGACCAGAGCAAGGTTTTCAGAACTCACCACCAACAGCAATGGGGACAATAATGGCAAGTTTGCAGCAATCCCGGGATGGCCAGCCAGAGGCTGAAGCTTCTCTACCCACACGATGCTGAGCAAAATGTCCTGCAGCTGCACCAGGCTGGGATACGAGAGAGACAGAGCCCCTAGATGGGGGCTTGAAGGAGGGAAGCAGGAGAAGGAGGAGATGCTTTTTCTAGGATCAGGGAGGCTGACTGAAAAGGGACAGTCGTTGCACAGATCAGAAAAACCAACAGAGGAACTTCACAGGAGAGGATTTTCTTGTCGATAGGAGCCAGATCATGTGGTGGCACCCATGGATGCCAGAGGAGCTCCAAAACTGACACCCTTAGTAAAGATACACCAGCAGGGTAAGTCCCTGGAAAGCTTTCAAAGAGTGTTGTTTTCATCCTGCTGCAAACAAACATGCCACTTCTTCTGCCACCTGGAGCCCTGACTCTGCCTGCAGCCTCCCCTCTCCTTTTGGGTCCTGAAGGGAGAGGGGACCATTAGCCCACAAGATGCTCGTGCCAAGTCCTGAAGCCTCATCAGGGCTTCTTTCCATGGGGATAGGGCAATCTCCACCTCTTGGCCCCCCAGCAGCTGAGGTGTGTTTCTCCCAGCCAAAAGGATTGTTCAAAAAGGGATGGACAAAACACGGCACCAGTGAGATGAATAAAGGCAGTGGGGTTGGGCAAAGGAGATAAAGTAGGGACAGGGAGGCTGAAAGCAAAGCAGCTCTCCTGAGGGAAATGCCCTGAAACCTCAGGGGAAGCCCATGGCTCTGGTTTTGCCCCCATTTTCTTCCTCTTTGTAATTGATTCATAAGACATACTTGTGTAGTGGATGCGCACCCAGAAAAATAGTCGCCAACACTCCTACTACCCCTGAGCCCCGTAGCTCTGAAGCAATGCAGTGCTGGAGGGGTGATAGAAGCAGCCACGTTTATCTGCAAGATGCCGCTGCAAATGTGTCATGGGAAAGATTTCAGCAGATGCAGAGCTGGGGAGTCACAACACTTCAACTTCAGCACATGGAGAAATCCAGAATACTTCTCAGGAACAAGAGAACAAGCCTGTCCCAGAATAGAAACGAACGCACATTTCATTAGCTAAGACCTCCCTGTGCTTATTTGAGCATCGATTCCTGTGGTGGTTGTGCGCTGTATAGCGCTGATTAACAATTACAGAATGTACCAGAGCAGCATCGCCACGGCACAGCTGGGGACTGCGGAGCCAACCGGGGCGATGCCGTGTCAACTTGGCGGCTGCATCTCCAAGGTTACTTTTAATAGGAAACCACTTGCTGATAACTTTGAAGGAAGCACACACATTTTTAAAGTCTGTTTTTTCTTTGCTGTGAATTCCCCTTAGCTCAGCACTCTATAGCTGCCTGATGGAGCAACTGCCTGAGCAGTATCTCCCTTTCTAAGACTGTTTTGTCTTCTTGCTCTTCTTCTTCTAGTGGGGGATGTATTCCTTCAAAGCACACCCACACCTCCATTTCTTTGCCACAGGCTGCAGAAGGAGCCTTCCAGCTCAGCGCTGATCCCTGCAGTCTTCTACATGGCTGGTGAGAAGAAAGAGTCTCCGTCTATCTGTGGGCACATCTTCCAGGACATTTCATGTTCCCTCCTGCCCATCCAAGGACAGCTTAGGCACTCGTGTTCCCAAACTCCGCACATTTGTCCTAAAAGCTGAAGAGGACCCATTTGGGGTTGGTTTGTCCTGTCCGTTGGGAGGTTGAGCTTCCGGATTCAGCCAGACGAGGGTATCGGAGAGCAATGCAAGGGCAGCTTTCCTCCACCAGCGCGGCCTTTGGGCAGCCTTCCCACCTTCCCGTGTCCGGGGAACAAGCCTGTTGTGTCCAGCCTAATGGCTCTCCTGAATGAATTGGGATCAGCTTAAAAGACAATGTGGCTCTCTGGGTTTGAATCCTGCTCTATTATTAACTCGGCTGAGGAACAGGAAAATCTCGTGCATTTGGCCAGGGCTTGCTTGCTTTGTGTATTCCCCATCTTCCGCTGGGACACCAGGTGCCACTATCGGGGACAGGATATTGCCCTCAATGCAAAGGTAGTGTCAAGTCCTCCTGTCCTACAAGCCATCCTTGTCCAGAGAGGAGCCTCCATGCAGTACCACAGCAGCACCGGAGTGGTTTCCTACCTCCAATCAGACAGGGATTCCATCTGTAGGAGCCTATATCCACAGAGGTTTGGGTGCTTGGAGGTCCCAGCAGTTCACTGAGTGCTCCAGGCCTGCCTGCAACACTGCTGCTGGCTATGCTAATACTGCATGAGGAATGTTGGCATTTCCAGAAAGTCCAATAAAATAACAGCCTCATCACTATTCATTCCTTCGGTGCAGACTCTCTTGTGCCCACATGAATCCTAATGCGCTGATAGGGTATTAATGTGGGTGCCCTGGGTGCCCTGAGGAACCAGCAGTGATGCAGAGCGTTAATAGCCCATCTTCATTTCACTGAGAAGTTGTTAGACCTGGTGCGCACTGACTTTAACCCACTCTGAGCAAGCTCTTCTTCCAGGCTGTGGTTTCTTTCTGCTGACGGTAGAGGCTGGCTGCAGCGGGGCAGAGCGCTGCGGTCCCATGGGGACCCTGGCACAGAGGGGACCGTGGGCATGCCAGCACTGCTCACTCCTGGAGCAGCAGATGCCTGATGGAGAGTCCTCAAGATGGGGTTTGTACAGCCCCCTGTACACATCCAACAACATTTCCCCATAGCTTCCCCAGCGCTAGTCCCCCTGCTTTGCTTAAATCAACCCATGGTGTCTTTATGTGCAGTCAGGCAAAGATCTGCCACCCCACCTGCCCGGGCAGGCAGTGCTCTGCAGAGCAGCGCTGAGTATGGCCAACAATTTGAATCCCCATTCCCAGGCAGAGGAAGGGAGGTTCATCCCTGGTTGCTCAGCTCATGCCCTGTTTATGGTCTGAAACCCAGGGTCTGGCTCTCTGCTACAGCCCGACATGCTGAGCTTCCTCCCTCTGATCTGGGCAGGCAGCTGCAATGTGAAAATGAGGTAGCTTTAATTAACCTCAAAAAAAAAAGACAGACAGTATCTCTGGGGAAGGAGAGAAAAAAGAGAATTTACACTTTTGGTTACAGAACTGCTCCTACCAGCTGAGGGATGTCTGGGACAGCAGGGAGATGGGAAAAAAGATTTGAGAAGAAAGACTTCCAGAGAGACCTGGACTTGGAGATGAAACATTGAATAGAGCATATTTTATACGTAAAACGCCTGCCGCTGCTGGAACCCAGGCTGTTAATTGGATTGACAATCCTTTTGATCTTAGATATATGTCTCCTGGCTGATTCATGCTGAGCCATCCTTCTGACCTTTTGAGTATTCAGCTTTTTGGGGAGAAGCAAACGGGTAGCAGCTTTCTTTTAACAGACTGAGCAATAAAGCAGTCACTGTAGCAGTCCTCCTCATTTTCTTCAGCATGATGTGTCAATACCTGACTAATGAATGTAGTCAATAGCTGAGTAACTTAACCTGATGAGAATGTGACCCTACCACAGAAAGACGGTCTTCCACGGACAGTAGTGCCAAGCGGGCAAGCGAGCAGGACCAGGCCTGATGGGACAAGTAGCAGCTGTTGGTCCAGGTCTTCATCAAAGGCAACTCCATAAAGTGGGCATTGAGATTAGCTCAACTCAAAGCTGGGGACCATCCATAGCAGGAAGGTGAGTAACAAGGTGAGGACAAGACAAATGCACCAGCATCAGCCCAGCCCCATGGTCCCTCCTGTGGGTGCAGGGCACAGATGAAGCCCTGGGAACGTGGCTGCCATCTCCATCTCCTCCCTGTTCCTCAGACAGGGAGGTGGGTGGCAAGCCCATGGCACCTCAAGGGAGAGAGTTCTTATCTTCACTAGCAGCCCTGCTGTACAGCCCCTACGCAGGCGAGTCCCTCAGTGGCACTGTCACATTGTCCCCTGGCATAGCATTTACAGCACGAAGCATCCCCTCATGTCTCGGGGGGGGACCAGGGAGCTGGCAGACTCGCCTGTCCTCTTGGCGTGTGACAAAGGTTTGTTTGTCATGGGAGCTCCTAACGAGACCCATTAATGTTCCCCTGGGAGATACTGAGACAAAAGTCTTTGGGAAATAAATAGGGCTTCTGCCAGGCTGAAGGGATTGCTTTCTGCAACAGCAGTTTATCCTGCGCGGCTTTTTCCAGTATTTATTGCCTGGCTTGTCTTCTTCTGGAACAGAACAACTCTGATGTGGGGACTTCTGCAGGAACTCTGCAGGCTGGAAGAGTGCCCCTTTCAGGGATGCTGTACCCATATGTATATATGTGCCTGTTTACTGGAAAGCTGCATCCAAACTGGATCTCACCTCTCTTTCACACAGGTGTAAATCCAACATCACTCCAGCCCCCGCAGAGCTGAGACACAGCCAGGCCCTCCAGAGTTCCTAAAGCTCCACTTTTTCCTGGAAACCTCCCCTGCTCAGGCTCCCCCATGACCTCATGTAACCCAGTCCCAGCTCCTGGGGACCCTTCTTAGGGTGGTATTATTAGAGGGGAGAAAAAGGAGCCTGACTCAACAGGTCCTGCACCTGTGTCTGAATTTTCCTCCAGACTCGCTAGCAGGGAATGCAGGTTCATGTCAGGGCTGTTTTTCCATCCCCTTTTCAGGGTTAATCTCTCCAGGTCAGTGCCTGCTGGAGGAGGCTCCCTGACCCTGTCCCGCTGCAGGCAGATGTCTGTCTGATGACAGAAGTGCCCTTCACGCCTGCCTGTAACCTTCATCTGCTGCAACCTCGTCCTCCCTGTGCCTGGGGCAGGTAGCAGGGGGTTACAGCCTGGAGAGGAACAGCAGCAGCATGGGCAGAGGTGCTCAAGCCTCCCCACTCACACACAGCTTGGGCGGTGACTGCAAAGGGACAGGAGACCCAGCAACGAGCCCTGCTGCTTTCTGCCAGAAACAGATGGACAAAGCTCAAGCTTCACCCATATGGATCTCCCTGTTTTCTTCCATTTCCCTCTACCCGCAACAGTTTCAAAGCCAAAGCAAGGAAAACCAACAGGAGTTCCAAGTGGGAAATCTCCTTCTAGCCCTGGATGCAGAGGGTTGAGATGTATCTGTATTCCCCACTCAAGTGCAGGGATAAATTTCAGTGGAAGATATATTTCTGTCTTTTAGTGATTAGTGCAGCCTTCAGCAACAAAAAATGCTTCTGCTGATGCAACAAAATTTATAAGCAAGAGAATCATTTACTACATTAGGAACTGAATCACAGGTCTTTCAACCCTCCCCATAACTAAATTAAATCGATGTAAGTGGTCATTTCCCCCATGACAGGGGCTCACTGAGGGCTCCTCCACAGCAGCTGGGATAGGAACAGACCTCTCCAAGAAGAAATCTCAGGAGGGACTCATTCCTGAAGCAACACCAGCCACAGAGATACCCTAATGATTAGGTTGGCATATGAAACCCAAAAGAAGGGTCAGAGGAGAGCCAGCACCCCCTGCCTGGCTATGCAATGCAGTTTGCAGAACACAGCAAGCACCCTGGCCACAGGGCTCAGCCTTGCTCCTGCCTGCAGCCATCTGGTTAGAGAGCAGCTCCCCAAGAGCACAGGGTCACTAGCAGCATGGGAGGAGTGCATGGGTCATCAGGAATGCCTAGCAGAGAGACAGACATGAGCAGTTCTAGCAAAAGACAGAGAAGAACAAACTTCCTCAGCTGTAACTCTACAGCTCAGATCATCTAGCAGCTCCCCAAACAAGCAACGTTAAAAGCAAACCAAGGCTTTATACCTGCGCAGCCAGTGCTGCCTTCCCTCCATTCCTGCCAGCAGCCACTCATGCACAGATGAGGCTTTAAATTCTCCACAGCTGGCCTTAATCTACAGCTTAAGTTTTGTGGGTATGCTGTAGAGGAAATAGGAGCCGGTGCTCTGTTTTCTAAAGTAGCTCTGCAGGTGGGTAAAAGAGAAGTGCTAATGGGGAAGCTCTTAGATCCAGCTCAGAGGCAAAGGCTTGAGGGGGAGAAGTGCTGTAGGGATAGGGAGAAGATGATCTGAGAAGCAAGGATGTGTCTTTGCTTCTTGCATGTCTGGAGTATGGGATGTTATGGGAATGTTCCTACTGCTGGTGTTTGTGGAGCTCATGCTGGCTGTGATGGTTGTTCTGGCATTCCTCAGTCCTTCGGAGAAGGTGAGCTTGGAGAGGGGAAAGAAAGCAGGGTGGGAGAAACTGGGAGGATTTTGCTGCTGCCAATATGAGAGTTAATTTTTTGGAAGAAAATTAGATTCCCCCTGGGGTTTCTGGGTGCTTTCATCACCTGCTCATCTCCAGATGCCTTTAAAGAGAGCTGAAAACCAGGCTCAGCAGCACCATGCTAGGTGGCTGAAGATGCACTTTCTGGTAGGCAGGACTCCGTCAGATCCCTCATCAATCGAGCCATCTCTGGGAGTAGCTTTGTTACTGAATCATCAGTGCGGGACTGGCTACAGTCTTGAGCTGCCTATCCAAAACCACTAGTGGTTTTGAAAAAATTCCACTCCTTGGCATGCCAAGCTCCATGGAGCATCTTCCCTGTATGTAGTCTGAGAGAAGAAAAAAAACCTGAATTTGCAATTACAATGATAGAGGCTGAAAGCAAAAGGTGGATAATATATCAAACCCAGCTCATGACATGGATGTGACAGTATTCAGGGTTAACTGAGCTGGTCAGGCATCTCCTAAATGAAGTGGTGACTTCCACTGTGCTGGGAAGGAGAATTTCTAAAGAGAAAGTTTGAGTCTGATGAAGCCTTGGAGGAGATAATGGGAAAAGAACAAAAAAGAGGCTCTGACATTAAATCAAATTAATTGCAACATAATCTTGAAAAGTGTGTTCTTGGCTGCCTGATCCACTCGTTTGATGAGAAATTGTACACCTACTTTCCTTCACCAAGAGTTCATTTCACATGCAAATCACAGCAAGGATCTTTCTTGAGCTGGAAGGATTCCTCCTGCTTTTGCATACAGAGCACTTAACATGTTTGCCTTGTAGTCTCTGTTTTAAAACACACTCCGTCCCCCTGTTATGTGTTTTTTCCCCCATGTTATCCTGGATCAAGCAAAGCACGCTGCATCTGCAGTGCTCCCAACCACCACTGGCTCTGTAGGGACAGGCTTTGCTGGATCCAAAGCCCAACTGCCCATGTAGAGGTGCCTGAGGTCAGCTTAGCTCATGCTGTTCAAAACCAGGGGAACTGTAACCTGTGACAGTAACTAAGAAGAGAAAAGGTGAGGTAGTTCCAGAAATAGCTCTCGTGGAAGAGCAAACCCAGTCATCGCTGCCTTTATCCTGGCGTGATGGGTCAGAGCCAGGCTAGACCCCCCAGGGCATGAAAGGCTTAGGTGTTTCAGCCTCTTGGCAGGCTTGACATCAAGACCCACACCTGAAAGTCAAAGCATTGCACTTTGGCAGGTCAGAACCCAGCTGCTTTGGCCTGTTTGTGTATAACCATCACACAAGTTGTTTCACTGCATTGAGAGAAGTCTCCATGTGTAGACACTGAACTCATTTCCCTTCTCACCCTGGCTGGCTCTCCCCATGGGAGAAGATAACAGCTCAGCTTCACAAGGCAGCTCTCCAGGAGAAGCCCTGACCCTTCTCCTGTCCCTGGGGATGGGCAAAGCTCAAGGTGTGCAGCTGGGTCCAAAGCCTGCAGGTGGAAGTTGCACAGAGGATGCCGAAAATAAACCCACAGAGTCCAGGCTGGAGCTGTGTGTGACAAGGGCGCTCAGAAAGCCACTTTCTCATCCAGGCTTTTCACTAAACCCACAACTTTTTGTGTGCCCTGTTCCAGGAGACCTCATTTGACACGATGTGAGCTCAGCGCAGAGCGGAGGGGGGCACCAGGCAGGAGGCCTCTTGTTCCTAAAATAACCCTGACAGGTGCCCTTAATATTCTGGCTCCAGTGTGACACTGCCGAGCGAGGGCCATTAGAGATCCTGAAATGGATTTCATCTCATTGAGTCTAACCAGATGTAACCCAGACCTATGGGTCACTTTCATTTGTCCATCTTCTATCAGAGACTTGAGAGCAGAAACGTGCCCGTGCCCGCGCGTACGCAGCGATCATCCTGCTGCTCATGCATGTAGCGCTGGGCTGGGGCAGGCGTGCGGTGTGTCCCCGTCCCAGCGCAGGCAGGCCACCAACCCCTCCTGACCAGGCAGCCCCAGGAAATGCTGCTGCTGCCTGCGATGGACCGATCTTGCTGAGTAGCAATCTGTCTTCCCTCTGCTGCTTCTCATAGGGTTTCTGTGCTTTGTCAGGTCAGGGATTTTTTTCCTGAATCTTTGATTTCACATCTTCTTTTTATACTGTCACTAACTTGTAGCAACTCAGCAATTTTGCTGTTGTGTTCTCTCCTTGTTTTTCCTTTCTTAACTTCTGTAGTTGAGCCCTCACGTGCTGTCTCACTTAAGACAAGACAAGAAATAAGTACAAATGACAGCTCTCAGTAAAACTATGCCCTGTAGCTATTGCCCCAGATACGTGCAGCAATTGCATCCTGCTGGTCCTACATGCAGACGTGTTCCTCCTTCAGATTTAAGTCTGGACATTTCCTGGGGGGTGGGACTCCAGGACAAGCACCAGGTTTTGTAATTGTTATTCTCCTTACCCGAGGGAGCCCTAGGGATGCCATCCACAGATACATACTTTGCGATCATCTGCCTTCACTGGGACCTGTGCTGTCCCCTGTCCTCCAGGCTGTGGTTTCTGGGCACGGTCGGCTCAGCCCGCTGGACCTGCAGGAGCCGCTCTGCTTGTGATGGCTGCGGGGGAGAGGGCCCCAGAGATGAGGTGGGGTGTGCAGTATATCAGTTGTCTGATTAAGCAGGAGGATGTGAATCCTTCAGAGATGGAAGTTTTTATTAAAAGGCAAGAGGGTAATTCTTCATTTGCAAAATGACATGATGTTCCACAAGGAAAAAAAAAAAAAAAAAAAAAAGGAAAAAGACCAGCAATGTAACTGAAAACAACCCACCCAACCTCAAAATGGTAAATCCAATCAAGCTTTCCTGTTAAATGCAGGCTTTGAAGAACATTGTATTTAATCATTAACAGTGCTGAATCGATATGAATAATCTGAAGTGACTCTGAGCACCAGGGGCAGTTTATGTTTACAAAGAGATGAATATTGATGTAGCCGTTGCAAGTGCTGCCCAAATGCTGCAAAGCCCACTCCTGCCAAGTCCCAACAGTGGGGTGGTGGCAGAGGACATGGGCTGCTGGGGCAGGGTCCCCACAGCCTGTTAGCTGAATGCAGGGAGAAAAAATGCACTGAAAATATGTAGGAGGCTGTTCTCTGCTCAGTGTAGACCCAGGCTGTGCTGTGGTGTAGGAGAACCCAACACACAGGCTGTTCTCCATTCCTCTTCCCGCTGCTGGTCTAGCTGATAACAGACATCACGTTCACACCACCATCCAGGACCAAATGATGTTCTCTATCCCCATGCAGGCTCAACTCCCAGGATCAGGCAGTTACCTCATCTGGACCTGCTGCCCACCCCATGGTGGCAAGGAGATAACTCAAGGCAGGCTTTGACCTGCTGACTTGTCCTGATGGGATTGTGCAATGAGCAAGATGAAAAGTTTGCTCTTGCAATTTAAGTTGCATTTGTAGGTTTAGAGTGTCCCTACTGCCTTCAGCCCTACCTTTTCACTGGCAAAAAGAAAGTCCCAGGGCATCAGAGTGACGCTATCTGCCTTGAATCATTTGGTGGAGAGGGCGGCGGTGGTGGGTGGGTGTTGGTGTGTGAATCACAGAACACGTAATTGCAGCCCCCACTTAACAGGCAACTGCTTAAGTTTCTGTTTATTTTTGTTTGCTGTCCTGTTTTTCCTTTTTGCCTGGCCATTTGACAGTGGTTATTTGTTAGAGCGGTTTTTATTTGGATATTTTGAGAGGCCTGTTGCCTTTGGCTCTGGGATGCCAATAATTTTTTAATGAAGTCTCATGAATTTCCCCCAGATGGAAATGAACAAAAGAGCCAAAGAAGAGGGTATGATTTCCAGTTTCTGGGAGCACTTTACAAACAACTCAGATGATTAAAAAGGCGAGGGTGCTCTTTTAATAACAGGTTCTGTCAGGATTCAGCCAATTAATTTCAAAGAAAAATGAGCCATTTTGTTAAAGCAGCCACTTGAGCTTCCTTCTCTGTTCAGCTTCTCTTCAACTTCACCATGCCTTACAGCTTCGGTGTCTAATTCAAAGGGTGTTAATGGGGGGAGCAGAAGAGCCCTCCAATTCCCACGTGGGCTTTGCAGGGGAACCATTACTGCCACGGTGCAGTCTGCCAGCTCCTCCTCCCCGTGGGGCAGCTTCTGTGAAGGTTTTTTGGGAATACACGTAAGTAGACAAAGAGATGCCTCAACAGAGGGCAGATGTGGGTGACTGCCGAGATCAAGAGCTCACCTCGGTGCTGCTGGAAGGAAAGCGCAGCTCAGCCCTCTCCGGCAGCAGCCACCCCTCAAGCCATGACCCCGCGGCAGACCATGACAGGCATCATTGCCATCTCTCCCTGGGCTGAAGAAGCATCGCCTGCCATCCACAGGGAGGTGGTTGCACTGGTGCGAGAAGGTTCAGCTATGGGATAACCAAAGGGGAGATAAAATGCACTGAAAATATGTAGGAGGCTGTTCTCTGCCCAACCGGCGGCGCTCCCTGCCTGCACCCCACGGACGCGGGTGATGGCTGCCACGGCTGCACCAGGTACCATGTTCTGACGTGAGCAGTTCAGAGCTGCTGGTGACTTCCAAGAGTTTTTCACCACAGTCCCCAAATCCCTTCCCTCTCTAATAAGGTGCATGGCTATGGTGTTGCCCTGCTGCCTCGCAGTACATGGGGACCAGAGCCAACCATTTTCTGCCCCAACTTCTGTGATTTCTTTGATTTCCTTTTCTCTGCACAGTTCCTTGCCCTCAGCATTTCAGACTTGGCGGGGGGGGGGGTGGGGGACGGACCAGAAACCATGTTGCCTGATGAAAAAAGTAAAATAAATAAGTAAAAAAATCTTACTCAACATCATTAACTTGGCGCAGTTTGGGCATTTTCATTCTCCCACACAGATGTCTCGCAGCCAGCCACTGTCAGTGCCTGCAGCAGAGAGCAAAGATGGATTTGTGCAAAAAAACCCTCAGAAAACATGTTGTTTTATTTCTGAGGATTGAAATGGGCTCACTTTTTACACTGGTTTTCAAATTCTTTATCCATATTTTTCCAAATGCTTTACCCCCAAAATTAAGCAACATGTTACAATACAAGAAGTCAAGTTTGAATTTAGCTAGCGCTTCCTGGTGGTTCTGTTTCTGAAAAAAGGTAGCAGAAATGAAAAAGAAACTGCCTTCGGACAAATCATGAACATAAAAATGATCGGTGACTTTCAACTAGTGGTCTAATCATGTATCTTTTGTGAAAATAGAATATTTTGATGGCTTTTCTCGATTCTGAAATAGTTAAGAACAGTATTGATCTGGGAGGACAAAAAATAACAGAAGTCTAAATGACAATTGGCAGCTATTTGAAATAAAACTTTTCTAGCTCTCTAATCTCACAATCTGCAATCATACAAGTAAGCTTCATTAACTGGGGGGAAAAAAGAAATAAAACATACAGCTTCAAAGAGAAAGTGAATTGAGTAATCAAAGTGTGTGCCTCTATACTGGCTTATGGGTTATAAAATAAAAGAAGTGACAAAAGGAGAACATTTACAGAAACTGCATTTTGCTGATTGTCGAGGGAGATGTTAAAGACTCCCTTTACAGAAACAAAAGGAGGTCTATCAATTTAGCACACTAAAAAGAAGCTTATAAAGGTGGTTTCCATTGCCTGTAGTTCAGTATTCTGCAACTTTTCCTCTCCTCTGCCCACCTTACTGCATGGATGCAGTGTAGTCCCACATATCAGGGCATTTCCCACGTTCCCCCCCATCTTCACAGCTTTTGGCATGTTTCCTCCTAGCCCTCAGTGCTCTGGTTAGGATGTTGCCCTGCTTTTCCTGCATCCCATATACCAAAGTCCTTAGGAATGCAGTCAGCAAAACCTGATGCTCTCCTTGCAAGTTCCTTTGCTCAGACAGCGTAGAAGACAAATGCATGTGAATGACAACGTCTTTGGTGCTAAAAGCCTCCAGAATGGTTGTCCACCTCCTCCTGGTCTTTCTCAGAAAGGCAGTGGTGTGTTGGCACACCAGGGTGGTCAGCCCGAGTGACCCCAGCTTTGCAGCAGCTGGTCCATGTTGCCCGGGGTTCTCTGGCTCCCTCGGTGGGCACCAACCGCCTGCCACCGGGCAGCAGTGCTGGCCCAGGGATTCAGCCGGAGATCTGTCCATCACACGATGCTCTGCTCCATCCCCTTCTCCTGCCAGGACACTAGGCAGGTACCCCAGCCTGTAGGCATGGCCCTTGGCAGAGCCTCTCTCCTGGCTGAGAATGCCATGTCTCTCCTCCGTGTTCATCAACATTTCACGTGGTGCCCAGCCTGAAAAATGTTTCTGAGCCAATGCTGCTAACAAGAGCCCTGTTGTGAATGACCCACCACCTAGAGCTGGGACGTCAGCTATCAAATTAATTTAATTAGTAGTTACAGCAGGCTTTCAAGAGCCATTTGTGCACTGAGCATGCCGCAGTGGCCACACAGCCATCTGGCTGAGCCTCAACCTGCAGCCTGTCTCCCCATGAGAAACGTGGGCAGGATGAGAATGACGAACTCTCCATGCTGTGGCCTTGGCATCATGCAGGATAACACAGAGGAAAAGTTGCTTGCAAAAAAGAAATTTAAATTAACCATGCCTGTCCTCTCATGCCTCATTGGCAGTGGCACCTGGGGTCTCAATGCACGGCCGGTGAGGCCGGTAAGAAATCAGGCACAAGAAGGGAATGGAGAGGATGAGCACGGAGAATAGGGACGCATGCAGTGGGGAGAAGGAGCAGGGAGCCTGGGTGACCTCCCAGAGGTGAGGGACCCAGCCCACTCCCAGTTTTGCCTTGGTTTCCCTTGGTCCCTGATCAACCACCCACTCTCGCCCTCTCCAGCACGTTGCACACCCGGAGAGGTGCCAGGGCTGGGAAACACCAGGGCATCTCGGGCAACGTGCACCTGGGGAGCCGGGGGTGCCAGGCTGGGGGAGGCTAGCGGTGCCCAAAAACCTCTCGCCTTCACACAGCAGGCAGTGAATAAGCAGGATATTGCATTCAGTAGGTCCTGCCAGAAGATGAAACTCATGGTTAGTTTGCACTGTATTCTGCACCTTGTTTAAAGGCTGTCAGCAGATTGCTGGTCTGACTGCCCCGTTCCTGCTGCCCTCCCCTTGTTATACTTATTGGTTAAATAAATGGCTATTTTTGTGCTCAGTTTCTGCTTGTTCACCACGTACTCACAGGGAAATGAAGAGCTGTGTTTATACCAAATGGGTTTATTGAAGTATCAGAAAGCACAAATCAATTTACAAACGAAATTATATGGTATCCCAGGAATCAAAACTGACAAACACAGAGATTTGCTGTTAAATTAATAGCAAACCAAGATAAAAGGCAATGCAGACCATAAAATTAGTCAGGTACAATATACTCCCTAAAATTTAGAACTTGCAGGCACACTGCTCAATTTCAGAACTAAATAACCAGCAGAGGGGTTTTAAAAAATCAATATTGCAGACCACATGGCAAAGCAAATTCCAGAAAGTGCTGTATGCATTTTGCAGTGGAGGACTGACTTACTTACTTACTTACTCCTGCCTTCTCATTTCCCCCGTGAGCCTGGGACAGTGCTGATGTACGCACTGCCCATGGCATGGGCTGCAGCAGGAGAGCACCGGTAGAACTTCTATGGCAAGGTCTTTCACTTTTCAAATTGGTTTGGGCAGAGGCAAATTCAGCACTGCCTGCTCTTCCACTTGGGCAGAGGCTGTGGACCTCCTCATGTCCTCCTCCGGTGCTGGTGGGGCCAAGAGTCGGTGCTTCCCTGGCTGGTTGTGGTACAGGGCTGAGAGTGTGCATCGCTGCAGAGCTAGGGAAATGCCATTTGTTTGGTAAATAAATTAACAGAAGAGATCAGGCTGGCAGAGAGGGCTCACGGCAAAACAGGAGCAGAGCAGTCATCACCCACCACATGACTAACTGGCATCTCAGCTTCCCCAGGGCAGTGTAACCCAGCTCCAATGCTGTAAAAATGATGCAATGCTGGAAACCATCCTTGAAAGCTGGAGGCTAGCCCCCGGGCAGCCAGAGTGTACCAGCACAGGACACTCTCTGGAGATGCTCCCTTTACCCTGCTCTGCAGTGGGGAGAGTCCCTGCTGAAAGCTGGGGCCATGGCATGCTGCTGATGGTCACCCTTGGACACGAGGTGCCCTCTGGGCACAGTGCAGCAGCAAGGTGCTGTGCTAAGCATATTTTTCCACTAATAGAGCTGTCCTGGCATGGCACAAGCATCCGTCTGCGCTCCGTGTTCATCCTGAATGACAGGAACAAGATGCCCAAAGTGTGGCTTTCACAAAGGGCAGCACTTTGGGCTTAGCTTTCTGAGCTCATTTGACGTTTTCACACGTTTTGTAGGGCTTCTCCGACTTCCACCGCTTGCTTTTCCATCCTCTAATTAACTAATGAGACATATGATGAAGCTATGACATGCACAAGAAATGACAGGGCCACCGAGTGCTCCAGTGTGGCATTCCCCTCAGGCACCCTGCGAAGCAGTAGGCATGGGGCAAGCTTTCCGAGATAATGTGCTAATATACCTTGAAATATGAGCACTTTTTAAAGTGAGAATAACGCACGCCCCGAGAGAGACTCAAGGCCCTTAAACCCCTGGGTGCTCTTGCCTCCCTGAGCGCCCGGCGCTGCAGACGTCATCCGGAGGGGTGGGAGAAGATCGCTGGCTTCTGGGGAAGAAGACTTCTCTGGGAGTCTGCCTCTGTTCAAGGCGGTGTGACACATACTTCGTTAAAGCCGCCGTAGAGCTGTCGTGAGTGCTCGTATCTCAAGGACACGTGTTAAAACTCTCCTGGAATGTTCCAGGCTTTGAGCTAATAAAGCTATTACACATAAATTAAGTTATAGGTATCTAATGTTAATCTCTTTGGTTTTCATTGCCTTTTGTTTATGAAACTAAATACAATGATGCGTAATAATAATTAAAGATTGGCTGACGAGCAGGAAATGAGTCCACGTCTCCTGGGCAGTCACTGAATATCAGTCATTTTTTGATACCTGTTGTTTTTTTATAAACAGGCGACTATCATCTTACTAAAACCGAATTAACAAATTCAGCTGACGTATGCCTGTGTGTAAAGCAGCTCTGGTGGGTGGCGATGATTTCTACCGGCTCCAGCTTGGGCTTCGCTCTGGAAGAGGCCCAGGGCAACCCAGCACAGCCCTGCTTCGGAGCAGCCGGTGCTCCTTGCCATGGTAACCCCCTTCTGCCTGGCCACGTGCTGCCTTTCCACCTGCCAGCCCCGGCTCGTGTTTTTCTCAGGCAGCCTCTGAGTTTTAGACACTGACCCTCACAAACCCATCCTCTGGGCCAGCCCACAGGGTGCAGACCCCAGCCTTCCCATGAAAGCCTGCCTGCACGCTAAAAAAATGCAGAAAATGCAGAATAGCCCCTCCAGAGCAAAGCTTTCTGTACTAATCTTGTAGAAGAGAACAAACTGAGCAGACAGAGGGCTATCCCAGGAGCTGCCTGTCTGAATGTTTTGTTTCACAATGAACCAAGTGAGCCAATGCCCCCGTGTCGTTCGTGCTGCGCCCGCAGCCCCCATCCGGCACGGCGGGACAGAGGCAGCTCCAGGTGGAGGTGGCTGAGGCACAGACACCCCGGCACGGCTCCGGCAGCAGACGGACCGACTGAGGGGCTGTGAGAAATCTCCTCCCATGGACTCAAACTTCCCAGATGGGGTTTAAAATCTATTTCATTATTTCTTTGGTCGTCTCAAACCGCTGAGAGCTGATGAATCTGCTGGGGCGGGAAGTATAGTCATGGCCAGGCTTGTTCACAGGTCACTGAGCAATGGTAACGAGTTTGTGGCTACTCGTGGCATGTCCCTGGGAGCTGCGATCGCAGCCCTACGAGCCTGGTGTGGCCAATCTGTCACAGAACAAGAACCAAGAAACTGGTGTACGGACTGTCCTTCACCCTCTGAAACCAGCCCCATGCACAGCCCCATCAGCAATTCTCCCTCTGTGTCCTGTTCCTCCTCCGCTGCCGCCCCTGTACCCCCAGCCCAACATCCTCAGCCAGCTCTTCCCAGCACACCGAGGATCACTCCCACCCACAGAGAGCAGCCGAAGGAGACCCGGGCTGCCCGCCCCGAGAGACGCGGGCCGGCTCCCGGCACTGGGTCCCACGCAGCCGCAGTTGCACACTCAAGATTCCCCCGCTGTACCCAGACTTGCGCTGCTCCTTGGCTGTCTGAACGTGCCCGTGGCTGATGCTCCCCTCATGTCAGCACTTAGTTCCATTCTCTAAAATCGTGAAGTGGCTTTAGCCATCTTTGTAAGCATGAAGCAGGCATCTGTAGCCAGGAGTCCTTCTCGCCGCTTCCCCTGGTGCTTTTTCATCTGCCCCTGTGAATGGCTTCCCTTGTTGTACCTTGTCTTACATGACATTGTAAAAGCTGCAGGACAGGGGCTGAGTTTTGCAGTATAAACACATCACCTTGCTTAACTAAAGGCAGCCAGAAAAGGGTCATGTTTATTGATCTGTGGAACTGAATATTAAACACGTTTCTTAATATATGGAAGCAGTATCAAAACCAGTGAGTGTGATGCCAATCTGAACCGCAAAATTCGGCCAGTTTTGGAGAGGAGTTTTCTCTCCTCTCCTTAAAAAGCTCCCTCAGTACATGTATGATACTTACAACCTATGCCGAGGTGCACTCTACATATAAGAAAATAAAAAGGGTCTGGCAATCTGGGCTTGCGGTAACAAATTAAAGAAACTCAATCTATTTTCTTTGAAAACGAGAAGACAGATGAGTAACTTGATTACAGACTATAAATGCCAGCTTGGAAAAAGCTTTGTGATGATAAGAAGGTCTTCAACTGAGTAGCAGATCCAGAGCCTGGCAATTGAAATTAGACAAATTCAGAATAGGAAGCAGGCTAAGTAATGAAATAGCAGAACAGCATGCGCAGGGATGGAGTGATTCACTATTACTTGCAGGCTTTGAAAATCAGGACTGGGTGTCTTTCTAAAAGGCTAAACCAGGAGATCTAGGGCCAACAGGGGAACATGCGTACGTGTCCTGGGGAGCCCAGAATGATAACTTTCAGAATTAATATTGATAAAAACTTGAATGATGAGAAAAGATTTGGGATTTTAAAAGGTGCTGTGAGGGAAATAGCTGAGGCTGTAAGCCAGTGGTTGTTGGAGCACCAGCTGCTTTCAAGACCTTTGGAAACTCCGCCTTGCAGCAGGGAAACACTGTAGATCAGTCACAGCGTGATGCACGGTCTGCCCGCGCTGCGTCCGCAGCAGATCGGAACCTGCCGGCCTGAGGAACGTCTCCTGAAGCAGCTGTACCTCCTTTTGGGCTGCAGTTTGGTGCCTGCTGCTTTCAGATCCATAACAAAGCCCATCTCTATCGCTATGAGCACACAAACGTGCATAAATTACAGCACGCATCCCAGCACACGTTACAGTCCACTGAGGCTGGCCCTTGCCTGCCCACAGGGTGAGGCTCTGAGCTGCCTAACACCTTGGAGGTGCCGCTGCTGGGAGGCCGGGCAGGGACGCAGGGCCCCTCCAACCAGCCTCCTGCCATCGGGAACTGCCGGCCACTCACCGTGAGCAAGGACACAAATGTCTGGGTTTGGTGGGAGCAGAGGAGCTCCCCAAGCGTGGCTGGACAGCCTTTTGAGGGCCAGAAGGGTGATTTAAGTGTTTACACAATATCAGTGTCAGAACCTGATAATGATTATCATTTATTGCTAATTGTGCAAGAAGCAATGCATAAACAGTTACCCTGGACATGCCTTGACTTGAGGCGTCCCTTCGCTGAGTAAATCCAGCTTAATTAATGCTTCTTAGAAGAGAAAGGGACAAGGCTGGCTGTGTGCCACATTCCCAAGCGAGTTGAATGTCAGCTCATCTCTGCATCTACAGGCCACTGTGGGCTGAGATCAGCCGATGGTCTCACTGCAAGAAGCCCTGGGTGGTGAGGTGGTCACCTACAGCTCTGTCTCCTGTCACTCACCATGCTGGCAGCGTGCTTGCCAGCTCATCCCCTATCCTCGGCAGGTACCAACACCCAGACACAGGGTGACACTGAGGACAGCTACCTGCAGCCTTCTGGAAGTGGCTCGTGCTGCGTCTTTTCTCCACTGAAGCACCAAGGAATCCTTCATCCCAAAGGAGGGCTGCAAAACATCTCCCCACTAAAGATGTTCCATCTTGCTTGCACTTGATTTCAGGCCAGCATCTCTCCCCACATACCATCCCTTCCTCCTCTTCTGCTGCTTGTGAGCAAGCTGGGACAGAGCAGGAACATTATGGGCTCCAAAGCCCAGTGCAAATGGGCGAGCAGCCCAATGTACGCCTCCCGGGCAGTTCACCGCAGTGACAGGTACAGATGGGCTTTGCTCGCAGACCTGGAGAGCGGGGTGTCCAGGAAGGGCTGCGGTAGCAGATGGATGAATGCCAGAGCAATACTTCAAATCCCCCCAGCTCCCAGGAGTGAAGAGCGACTCCAGTTCCCCTTCTCTGCTGCCTTCATCTTCTTCCTCTCACACAGATACCAGACAGCACTACTCTGCACAGCAGTCCAGCTGTGAGCTTTTTGGAAAGTGACACCAAAACAAGGCAGGGAAGCCAGATGCAGGGAGAACATCCAGGCTGGCAGGGGACCTCCAGGAAAGCCTGGTGCCTGGGGAGGGGAGGAAAGGCACTGTTTACAGCAGCAGCTGGCCCAGCTACTCACCTTTGTCCTGATCATGGTTCATGTTTATTTTTGCATCAGCCAAGGCCTCTCACCCTTGTTTGAAGGCAAGGGAAAGGAAAGGGCTCGTTTCCCTCAGTCACACAGGAATGGCAGCTGTGGTTTGGCAGGGGATGGATTCAGGATGCCTGAGAGCGGAGCTGTGTCTGCGAGGCTGCCCGAGGTAATGGCCTTTAGCCCGGAGAGCAGGAAATAATGAGCTGTTAATTATTCCTGAGCTTCTTTCTCTCGCATACACCCCCTGCACACATGTACTCACGTGGGGATGGGCAAGGGGGTGTTGGCAACATCTCAGCCATCCAAAAATGTGTATTTCTCTTTGCTATTTTCTCTCTCCCCTATGGTCCAAATCTCCCAGACCCACCTCCCATCATTTCCCACATGTTCACCTGCCATCTGAGCATCTTCATCTCCTTGTCCTCTGCAGACAAGCTATGAATGCTTCCCCTTTGCTGTAGTTCAGGCAGTGCAATCCCCTTGGAGAAACACAATTTCCAGGGAATGGGTATTTACACAGTGTCCTTTGCTTTGGGCACGTGTTCCAGAACGGCAGGAGGCTGGTGAGGGATCAGAGCAGCGCTGCCCAGGCCAGCCAGTGCTTCACCCTGCTCTTGGCTGCTGGTGCCCAGTGCCATAACCTCTGAGCCTCCTGCAGCCCTGGGAAAACCCAGATACTGGCCGTTTCAGATTGCCAAATCAAGCAAATCCAGGCCCCCGCGGTAGCATACACGTGGTAGATATGTGAATATCTACCTAGGGAATAGGAAACAGCACCCGCAGCTTCCTCGGTGCCTTGCCCTGGACTGAGCACTGAAGCTTGCCAACGGTGTGCTGGCAGCTACCTCATGGCCCATTAGGATGCTCAAGCAATAAACACAATACTGAGACTGTAGAGACTGGCAGGGACTAGTAATTCCAGGCAGCATTGGAGGACCTGGAGCAGGAGGCAAGCATGGGTTTGTGCCATGTGCTGGGCCACCACAAGCTTGCTGTGGGCAAGCACCAGGCACAGGCAGGGAGACCGTCTTAGCCTGGCACCCATAGACAAGCAACAGCTTCTGCATCTCCGCAGGGCTTAGCGAGTGGGTCCAGAGCCACACGCATGCAGTCACATCACCCCAAGAGCAGAGCTGGCTAAAAGCATGGAGAGAAGTGCCCACAGCCATGCCATGCCGCTCCCCTGCTTCTTTGGCTGGAGCACCAACAGGGGCGCAGAGACAAGCTGGCTCACACAGGCACAGGCAGTCAGAGCCAAGAAACCCAGCAAGGCAAACAGAAAACAAACAAACGGCACCCAGAAAACAACATGCACAGCGGCACACCAGCTTCCAGGCCCCAAGCCTTTTGACACGAGAAGGGAAGTGTTCAGCAGTTGGGCATTCTTCGGAGTACAGCGGGGAGACAGCCAAACTGCAGCAAGGCTGGCTGGGAGAGGGTCATGAAGCCAGAGCAGCAGCGTTACAAGGAGAAACGAGCAAAGGCTGCATGTGCATATGCTGCTAGCGGCTCTGGAAAACCCCTGCAGCATCCCACCTGCAGAAGTGACGGGCAGGCATGGGAAAGGCTTTGTGACTGCTAGAAATCAGCGTCGGTGAGCAGCACCTTATCAACAGTTGTGATCCAGGAACACAACATCCAGTTGTGAGCCTGGAAAACAACAGATTTGCTTCTAGCTGAAGTTCACAAAGCACCTGACCTGTAAGATAATCCAGCCTCAGAGCTGTGTTTGTTCACTACAGAATGGGAAGAGGGAGCTTGTCTGAGAAAGGGCACCTAGGGGCAGGCTTGCTGGGCGAGTGAAGCAGGCTCGGCAATATTCCACAGCCCAGCAAAGGAAATAAGAGAGAAAAAAGCAAAAAACATCCAAGAGAACATGCAGAGATAAAAAGCAGAAGAGAAAGATAACTGCAAAGAAAGGTCTGTGGGTGGTGCCGAGAAAAACATGACAATGGAAAATGATGTGTGTATGGTTCCTGTACAGTCACCGTGGCAAGAGAAATTGTTATCCTAAAGCTTTGCAGAGCAGAAAAGCAAGGGAAAGAGCCACCCTGTCAAAGCCATGACTGAGGGTTTCAGATTATGCCCATGGGTGACACTGCAGGTAGTGCAAATTTACAGAGAAAGGAGTGCCCAGCCTAGCTCAGTCAAAGCAAGGCAGCTGCGTGCAGATCAACCTCAAACTCGGTGTCAAAATGGCACTGGGACATCAGGGGATTTGTGAGTGAATAGAAATCTCTTCAGTGCTCTGGAAGTGGAGATGGCACAGCCCAAGCAGGCAAAGCCACGCTGCAGTGTCTATGCTGGCACAACCACAGCACGAGCTGCAGGGTGGAAGTTCCCACACCACCATGGGAAGCAATGCAGTTGGAGGCTTTGGTTAGTGCGGGCGATACCACCAGCTCACAAATCCAGTGCCACCAAACCTCAGAGAAAGTCTTTGTGCATTACAGGCAGAAGCAAAACACAAGGAAATCCCTAATGGAAGTGATGTGTTGTGACATGCCTCTACTAACACAAGGTAAAATATCCAAGATGGATTTCCAGGAGGGGCAGTCTTACAGAAGTGATACCAATAAAAAGAAAGGAATGGTTCACGCAGTGCAGGATGTGCCCAGGGAAGATCTGCTGCATTGGAACTAAAAATAAGGGAGGGAACAGAGTAAATTGGCAGAGCAGCCCCTCCACCAACAAGGCAGAGCCCATCAGCCATTCTCAGTCCTTCATGTGACTTTTTCCTTCTCCACCAGCCAGATGTAGACAGTCACAACCCTGAGTTAAAATGCAAGTGGAAGAATGGACTGCCAGCAGCGTGCCAGGCTGGCAGGACAATGTCACAGCAGATGACATTCTGGGGTAAGGCACTGAAACACCACCCTTCACAGCCCTGGCTTAGGTCTTCGAGGAGAGCCAGGAGCAGGTTTCAGCTTGGACAAAAGCAAGATGAAATTTTCAGCAACTGTGGCACCATCGAAGGGACACCTGCTGACTTCCAAAGGCGACAGCCTTCCTGCCAAAAAGCAAATGCAAATCACCAGATGTCCTTTCAGAGACTATTGTGATTTGTAAAGTATCCAATAGACACTCTTGCCTAAGTGCCTCTTTATCTGTTGTATCCTTCCACATGAAGATACAACAGATAAACAAGATCAAGAGATTTCCAATCTGAGATGAATACTGAGAGCACAGAAGGCATCAGAAGAATAGTTATCTGCCAGTTTTCAAGGCAGGTTTGGAAAGAATCTGAGAACAAACCATACTAAACTAGACCCGCAAGTACTCACGTCTACTAGTTTATCAAGACAGCATGAAGGAGATTTAAGAGGAAAAGATGTCAGTTCCAGACAAAGGCACTTTAAGGAGGAGTTCAGCAGGACACAGAAGGAAAACAGAGCTGATAAAGGACTGACAGAAACCAGGACAGACTCACAAACCCTACTCTGCAGAAGCAGCCAGGCACAAAGCAGGTCCTGTCATCCGCAAAGATTGGAGATTCTGGAGCATCAAATAGCTTCTGACATAGACATAAGATGATGCAGACTCAGAGGGCAGAGAGATGGGTCAGAAGGCAATGACACTCCTGCCGAGATTGGCTGCCCAGGGATACACAGCGTCCCTGCAGGTGCCTTGCACCTCAGCAGTGCTCAGCATGGTCTGCCCCAGGGGGAGCCACCACCAGAGCACACAGTTTATTCTTCTGTCAGAACACGAGATGGACAAGGTGGAAAAGCCCAGCTGATGGGTTAGGGAAGTCTGGAAGAGACTTCAGAAGAACACAAGCCTGACACACCGGAGTCATACAGGCACTTCTGCAAATCCTTCCCAAAGCACTGAAGCAAGGTTTTTTTAAACCTGATTAATATTGTACTAATACGTTGGGATCAAGCATGGCTTAAGTCTTGGGCAGCGGTAGGAAAAAGTTATGCTGCAATTCAAAAACCAGCTGCAAGGAACTGAAGGTGTCCCAGGCAGAATTAAACCTTAGAGTCAGGGCATAAATGCTGCAGCCGTTGCTCCCTATGCATCGATGTACGTTTATGCATTCTCATGTGGCCCCCAACGCCGCTGTCAGAGCAGGTGCAAAAGAGAGAAAAACCCAAAAGAAAACAGAAAAATAAAACAACCACCCCATAACCCATGCACAAAGGGAATTTTGTTACATAAGAATTTATTCTTCCTTTCTCAAAAACTGTCTGGTGCTCAGGGGCTCATTTCTTTGTATTCATCCTGATTCCTGGACTGCATCCCAACAGCCTTCATGGCAGCCAAATGCAGAGTCTTTCCCCCATCCCCACCCCCCATAGCATGACAGGAATTGTTGGCACTTGTGCTGTTTCCTACACTTGTCTCCAGTGCTGTGGTGAGGGGAGCCTCTTGCTGCCAGGTTTCCTGCCTGTGTTTCCTTCTCAGGAGCCGTAGCTGCTGGGACAGCATGCAGGAGCTGGGGAGCTGTAAGCAGCTTAGCTGGGACCCTTAGTACATCCTGGCACCATCGTGTTTGTCTGCAGAGCTGGGACGAGACAGGAACATGGAGCTCTTTGCCCATCAGCTGGTACCCAGGAGAGGCAGTTGCCCTTCCATGTGTGCCTGTCACTAGCACACATGGTCTCTACCAGCTGTGTGCTTGGAAGGGACAATGCTTTCTGCACTATGCTTACCAGTTCATTCTCTCTGTCCTCTCCAGTCCCGGAGAGATTTTTCCCTGGCAAAGCCCAGCACAGCATCCAGTGCTAGTCTCCCATCAGTCCTGCTGAATGCGAAGTGCCCATGAGAGCAGAAAGCAACTCTGGAGATCAGTGGTGGTAAGCACCTGTGTGCCCTGTGGCCGGTGACAGCAGGGATGACAGCTCCAGGGCTGACCCATGTCTGATGCCATGGCAGCACAAGAAGTATTTAATCTCAGCTGGGAATTATTTTACATCTGGCCTCACTATTCCCTGTCTGCAGTCATTGGCCACTTCCCAGCTGCCCTGTCCTTCCTCTCTTTTTGGTTTTGCTTCTTCCCTCCCCCAGGGATATGGCAGGCTCCCAGGGCAGGGACACCAGCAGTGCAGATATGGGCGCCCATCTCAGCACACACAGACAGGCTGCACTGCGCTGCTGCCCACCTTACGGCAGTGCAGGGAAGGGAAGGGTTATTTAAGCACATGCAGTTACAGTTAGTGACTCTTGGCTGATGCTCAGCCTCCCAGCATCAACCTCCAATACACCCCCTGCCATACATATTTATGATCCCAATTATCACTGAACAAAAACCCAGGTTGCTGTGAAAATAAATGATTTTTAATCTAAATTGCCCAGTTTACATACTTCACCCACCTCTGCTTAGCAGAACAGCTGGTGTTTACCAACTTCTCATTACTGTTCCAAGCAACACAGGAAGATGCTGGCTGGAGACGACCAGCCACTTCTGAGATAAGATGAGCTCAGGTTTACCTCTGCCTCAGACTCTCTGCTCCTCTACATCACTGATGAGCCTCCAGCAGAGGCAGGCTGTGCTGGAGGCCAGCCTCTGCCAAAGTCCAAGGGAGATGGAGGGGAGGGGAGGGGAGGGGAGGTGATGGTGATGGTGATGGTGATGGTGATGGTGATGGTGATGGTGATGGTGATGGTGATGGTGATGGTGATGGTGATGGTGATGGTGATGGTGATGGTGATGGTGATGGTGGATAAACAATGCACCATCCTAGAGCACCAGCTACAAAACCTGAGCTCTGCACAGCCACAGTGTGCTTTTAGCAGGGGTGGTGCAGCAGCATCAGCTGTGGTTGATTACTCTGGTTAAGGGGAGGCCCAGGTGTGGGTCCTTGGGATGGGAGAGGTGGCTCCCACCCATACCCTGGATCTGCACAGCACCCCACCAAAATTCAGACTTTCCTCCCAAGCAGCATGCACTTTCCCTGCCCAACTGCCAGGCTTTGACAGTATTCAGAGAGGGTTTCTATCCCTTGTTTAACCCATGGGATCTGAGGCACGGAGTCGGAAAAGGCTGGGTTGGAGCTGTATGGTACAGATGGGAATAGGAAGGTGTCTCTGTCCAGCCCAGTCCTCCAGTCCAGCACAGGCCTGGTGAAGATTTGCAGCACTGTACAGTGAAGGAATGATGAAAGATGTCTGCTGATAGTAATTATTATTGTTGGATGTTGTATTTCTGCAGGAAAGAGTAGCTTCTGTGTAAATCCAAATAAATCTAGCTATCTCTACACTTCCGTCCGTATCTGTATTTACAGTTATCAGTGCTTACTTTTTCGTAATGCCTTGGCAAGCTCACACCAGTGCTAAGATGATCCAAGAATTATTCTTGCCATGGTATTTCCACTGTCCAAGAACGAGCATATGTTAAAGAAATCCAATCCCTCTTTATTCCAGGCCTTAAATGGCCTCCTGAGGCATTAAACAAAAATGAGGTCAGAGTGCCAGCATTGGCTCTTAGGTGGGCTTACATCAGGACTGGTAGCGCTGGTGCCCAGAGGGTTGCACTGGTAAAAGATTGGAGCGCGACGAGTTGGCACCAGGTCCAGACATCAGCACGCAGAAGCACCAGAGCCAAAGCAAGGAGGTTCCTACAGCACCCTTCACCCTTTGGAAGTGCTGGAAAGGAAGGTGCTGCTTTTAGCAGCCATGTGAAGGCACATGCTGCTGCACGTGGTCCCCGTCGGTGCTATTTCCAGCTCAGCTGGCTGAAGACTGAAGGAAGGAAAACTCCTGGGACGGGGCATGGAGCAGACAGTCACATGCAGCTCAGAAATAAGTCACAAGCCACAGCAAGATAATGACACCTGGCGTAAGAGGAGACTTGATCCATCCTTTCCCTTTCCCCTATTTCTTCCTCCATCTGTTTGGGCTGACATTAGTGCTGGTGAAGGAGGGCTGGACACTGGTGGCCAATGCCTACTGTAGGATAAATAGCTCCTGTGTTTCTACAGTCCTGCTCTTCCAACCTTCTGTTGGAGCAACATCACAGCTCTGGCCAGGCTCTGCACCCTGCAGCACCTCAGGGTGGGTACCCCTTATATGCTCCCTGTGATCCCTCCCTACATACACACACGGGTGCTCCCGGCTGTGTCTAAAAGACAGGCAGCTCCCAGTCACTGTGCCCTGGGAATGATGGACAATATCCCCCCCACCCAGGAAGGGGTGGAGGACGATGATAACCCCCAGCCTGGCTGCTCCAGGACCTGAGCCATCACCTGGTGACCTCCTCTGGCACACAGCCCCCACGAAACTGCGCTGGCGGCTGGAGGGACGTGGTATCCTCACGCTCCCTCAGGCGCAGGCACAGGAGCTGGTACGCACAACTGACCGCTCCAAGTTTCACTCTATTTCCAAGTATTATTATGGAGCTTAATTAGCCCTGGCCACCCTCACCTCTCATCCCACTAGGAAAACAGCCCAGCTTTGTCACAGCCTGTGGGAGTGGGCAGGTGGATGAGGGAGAAAGGAAATTATGTTTTATGGGACATTTCCAAGGAACAAGTCTCTTTTTCCACCCCCCCAGGCACCACAAATTTGTTTGCTGTGATTTAAAGAGGCTACATTTGGTTAAAAACCATGGGCCAGATCCACAGTCCCTGCAAATCAGAACATCTCTGTTTGACTTCATGGAGCTTAGCTGATTTAGACCAGCTGAGACGCTGATCCTCTATGTTTAAACAAACCCCATTTTTTTCTCACTGGTGCTAGGCAGAACAGCCTCGGGTTTTGGCTCTGGAAGGGATATTTTAGCAGGGGTGCTCTCTGCATGATTCATCCTCCACTGGGCTTAACTTTGACAAGAACCACAACAGCCGCTGGCCACCAGTGTGGGTCTGAGGGCTTTGTCACAGACAGAGGCACAGCCACCCGCATTCCAGCTCCCAAGTGCAGAGCCTGGCCAGCAGCACAACACCAGCTCCTACAACCACTGGTAACAAAAGCTCCGATGGGATGCCTGGGCAGCAGCCTTGCGGTGGCCTTGGACCTCATCTCAGGGACCCAAAGGGCACTGCTGAGGACCAGACTGATGGGGTGCAGCAGGGCTGGGGAGCATCCCTAAGCAAGGTGCTGGGGGCAGGCAGGAGGAGAGATGGCTGGAGATCCTGGTGCCAGGGCAGGGCACTTCTGCACCACACGGACTCTCAGGTCTTCCAGAGCCATCAAAGGTTCCCTCTCTCCCCGCCCTCGATAGCCTGATGTCCAGTCATCCACCTGCCTTCTGGTACGAAGATGTGAGACTGTGCTTTTCCCCGTGTATGAAAAAAAAAAGGGGAATTGACCTGAAAAACTGCTGAAAAGGTCCTGCCCTAGCACGGTGAGCACGAGCCACCTGAACTGAGAACAGGCAGCCCTGTGGAGTGAGGCACAAAGGTTTTGGGGACTGGTTCTCCCCTGAGCTTGCTGTATTTCAAATGGGATGAAGATTTTCCTCCTCTGAGCTCAGGGCTGAGGCTCCCCTAATGGCATCGCAGGAATGCTTGGTACACAAGCAATAAACTATTCATTGCCCCAATGATGGATGCCTCGTAGGGATTAGAAGGGGAAAATGAACCAGCGTTTGCAAAGAGCAGCAAGGAAATAAATGTTCCGCATTTAGCGTTTCCAAGCAGTGGAGTGCATCAGGGAGGTGGAAGGACTTGCAGCAGGGTCTACCTGTGAAGCCCCAGCTGGGTGTCTGGCCACTGGTTGTCAGAGCAAAGAGATGAGCTGGAAAAACTGCTCATTCTTCACTCTGCACCAGTCCAGACTGAAACCCGAGGTCGGTATTAGCCGAGAAGCGGCACTCGCCCGTGTGAGGCTGCAAACGTGGGCATTTATTGCTCTCTGGTGGTGAGACGGGCTGTGGAGGAGAGCTGCGTGCTGCTGCCGGTGCTGGGCGGCAGCTCTCACGAGAAGCCTCCTCGGTGCCTCCTGCTCCCCCTGCTCGCTCTACAGAGGAGTTTTTGCTTCTCCTCCAGCCATGTAGCTCAGGGCACTTGAAGGCAGCTTGCTGCCCGCCAGGCGGATGGCTTCTCCTTGGGCTGCCAATGGCCCATGCAAAGGCAGTGCAGCTGCCTCTCCCTGCCAAAAGTCCCCCTGCACCCTGTCAGCACCCCTGCCCAGGGGGCTGGATGTGTGCCACAGCGCAGGCCAGTGTGCCCAGCCTCACCATCTGCTCCCCAGTGCTCCTGTGTCCCGCGTAGCTCTGCAGCCTGGAGAAGTGAGGCTGGTGAGGATGCCGGGCTGCAAAGCTCGGGCCAGGTGGGGACTGACAGCTTTTTTTACCGTGCAGGACCCATAGCGTGCTCATGCTTTAGATGCTGAAAGTGCACATGGGCTGTGGGGCAGAAGAGGCCACCCCAGCTGCTCCAGTGCCAGAGCTGAGGCTGGGGCGAGGGTGGGCTCTGCTCCCCCGCCCCGAGCAGCTGCCCACCTGCATACGGGGCTCGTCCTCAGGCGAGGCCTGACCAGCCCCTTTCATTCCCCCTCCTTTCCCTAATTCTGCCTCTCGCTGCCAAAAGCTTTGGTGGTGCTTTGTACCAAAGAGGCCCCAGGCTCTGCAGAGGTATGGGTCACAGACCTCTGCAGAGCAGAAAGGACAGAAAACAGACAGGAATAAATAAAGGAGTTGCTATTCAAGTTAAAACACATTTGCGTCAGGCTGAGCTGCCCCATGGGACCTGAGGTGTGGGGGGCAGCCGAGGGGGACAGGCAGGCACATGGCAGCACTCTCCTGTCCCTGTCCCGGGCAGGGCAGCCGCACTCCCGAAATGCCATCTATTGCTCAGCCCCACTGCACGCTCCACCACTGCTGCCAGGGTCTCATCCTACCCAGATGCCCAGCCTCAATGTGCCACCCAGGCTGCAGTGCACAGCCCTGCTCCTGAAAAATGAGGGCAGGGTCCCAAGTGCTTGGTCCCTTGCCTGTTGGGGACAAGACGATCAAATGCTGCCAGCTCCTTAGGATGCGGTGCCAGACCTCTCCTGGGCCAGTTGTTCCAGAGAGCACATGGACCCGTGCCAGCAGCACAGCGCGGCATGACGTTGCTTGACGGCTCGCACTGAAGTCCCTGGGGTGGCAGGTCAGTCAGACGACGTGGCCACCTTCGCTCAGCCACCTGGGCCGGTATGTGGCACAGCCTGGCGTGTCCTCTGGCCCCTGCAGGGCACCGGGGATGTCACCCAGCTTGGCGTGAATGAGGCCTTGCAACTCCTGGTCTCCCAGCTCAGTCGCTGCGGCGAGGGCCAGGAGGAAGTAGGCTGCTGCATCCTGTTCATCCTAACCGTAAAGGACAGGGCAGGCATTAGGAAGTGGTTTAACTGAAAGTCACAGGGTATAAGGGAGCTGGAGCAGAGCCCAGTGGTTCCAGGCAGAACCCAGTGACATCTGACTTTGTTGAAATGGACTCTATATAGTCACAGCTAAGTGCCAGCACTTCTTTCCAAATTGCCCTTCCCCCTTCAAAACCTGGTTGTGCCAGCATTGTGCACATTTATTCTAAAGCTGCAGGTAGGATGGAGAGTCACAGGATGCAGCCATCTACATGTGTGGCTGCTCTGCCAGCAAATGTGATACTCCACCTCCAGCTCTTCATCAAGACCAGAGTACTCAACACAGCATCATGGAAAGAGGTTTCCTACCTTCAGTTTGTGCAGGGTCAGGTTCCCAAGGTGGCAATACACCTTGGAGTAGTACAGGGCCTCTCCAGAGCACTGCAGCAAGGGGGGACGCAAGGCAAGTGTCTTCAGGTAGCAATCTTCTGCCATCTCATACATATGCAGAAAATAGTAGACTGTGGCCAGGCGGTGGAATGCAACCAGCTCTTGCAATTGGTCTCCTGGAAAAAAGTTGCTGATACAGTCAGCCTGCAGCATGCTCGCAATATATCCCTTGCCCAGCACGCTGAGCCACTCGCTTGGGGGTGCATTTGCTCAACAGCCTGGGGGCACGGATGTCTTCATAAGGAGACACTGTGTTTGAAGATGGTCCAGAGAAAACAGAGCCATGGGCAGGGTTGCTGGCTGGACAGATTGCCCAGGGAGTATATCATTCAACCAGGGGATTTCTTGGGTGCTGGAAAGGGCTATTACAAGACTGGTTCCATCTCAGACATTTACGCTGGCATTTTTCCCATTCAAACTATTTCTGTAATGTGAAGGGATGAGTTTATGAGAAGAGCCAGGGCAGGGAGGAACTGTCCAGTCCTGTGCCTTCATCAGACTTCCCATGCTCCGGTGTAGCAACAACCCTCTGGTAAGCCAGTCCCACCACCGCCATGGCAGATCTCTCCCATGTGGCTGTCACGCAGCTTAAAAAGGGAAGTGGCCTTAAAAAGATATTACCCCTTAGGATAAGAAAAGGTCCAGAGGTCTTATGAAAGCAGGAGATCCCCATTTCACATGCACACTTCTCATCCAGAAAGGCAACCCCTCCGTGGGAGCCGGTAACTCCCCGTACCCTGTGGGTGTGCATCACTCACCGACCCTGATGCTCAGCCTGGCTGCCAGCGTGGCAAACTCCAGTGCCTTCTCGTAGCCCTGCAGCCCGATCTGCAGCTCTGCCAGCTTATTGAACAGCCGTAGCTCTGTCTTAATAGCCTTTAGTTTCCTGGCCAAGGGCACAGCACCTCGCTGAGGAGAGAGAACAGTGACTCCAGGCTGTTCCTGGAGGTATCGGAACAGCACTGCCCACAGAGGGGTAAATAGAGCAGCAGGAGATGGACCAAGCGCTTGGCATGGCAGGCAGATGATGGGGTGGTTTAGTGCTGCAGGTTCAGGTCCTAGCCCCTTCTTTCCCTTGAAAATGAGTTTCATAACCCAGAGCATGGTGCTCAAAACCTGAGCCTCATGTTTCTGCCCTTCCTTACGTGCCTGAAATTCTGACTCTGAGCATGTCACCAGGAGCGACCAGCTCATACCTAACACTGCCAGGATTTATAATGTAAAGACCCTGTTCCCACCTCCCAAATGATCTCTGGGGTGAGCTGCAGCCATTGTAAAATACATCTGTGCTCCAGGTTCCCCCCTGCAGCAATGTTTGCACTCTGACACATTCAGAACCACCCCATCCCTCTCCACCCTCCATCCCTCCAGCCTGGCCATGCAGTGCTGCAGCCAGCCGTGGGGCAAAGCTCCCCACAGCCATCACCTTGCAGGGACACAAGGACAGAAATGGTTGGAGGGATCAGTACCCTATAAAACTCCACCGCTCGACCTCTGTTTCGGCTGCCATTAAAAAAGGTATCACCTGCTTTTTCATAAAGATCCATGGCCAAGGAGAGGTTCTCAGATTTCAGAGCAGTCTGAATGGCTGCCTAGAAGGAAAAGGAACTGGAGTGGGACTTGGAAAGAGACATCTGCATATAGACATTGGTGTGATTAAATAAAACCAAGTCATCGTAAATGTGAGCCAGAGTGCTCCAAACAGCATGGACACAGGTTGCCCAGCAGGTGTTGGCTGTGGGACTGTTGTGCTGCATTTGTAAGTGATGTGCGTAAGGATGGAGCCAGGAACCAGATAACCCATCCCTGTGCTGGACTGATCAGCTGGGACACCCAACGGCATCAGGATTTAGAGTCAGGGCAGTGCAGCCAGCAGCTGTCCTGGCCCTGGTCTGTCATTGGTGTGATGGAGCCAATATGAAGGTTGACAAGGGGAACGGACAGCTGATACAGAGAAAGGGCAGAGCCAGCAGGAGGGAGGGCAGGTATTCTGACTTCTAGGAAGAACAGTTATTTGTGCCAATTATGCACTTGGCCCTGGTGCCACCTTCCAGCCAGAACATGTTGTTCCTTACACCATGACAATTTATCATAATCAGTGACCTTGCCTGGGAAGGGGCCCCTCAGGGTCTCTGACATGCCCTGCCGAGATCTGGTATAGACTGGCCCTTCTTAACCCCTCCTTTAGCCTCTGCCTCCCTGCTGAAACCATGAGCCAGGGAGGCAATGATGGCTCTTTGTTATGGGCCTCAGATCTCCCTAGTGAACACTAGGAAACAGGCTGATGCCAAATCCACCTATTCATTTCACCCAGGTCACTGAGCAGCCATCCAGTACCAGTAACTCCCTGCCTTTACCAAACTGATTTAGGGGCAGGCTGGCATGGCTGATGGAAAAGGCTTCTCTCCTTGTTCCCACCATTGTGTACCTCAGTCACCCAGCCCCACCAGTTCAGAAGTGCTTCTGGGGTAACAGAGTGAGGACCCAAAACATCCTCTACATGTGTCCAGGCTGGTGCTTTGCTGGATACCCCAGCTCAGTGCAACCCCAACAGACCCAAACAGCCTTCTGCTCTGCCTACTCTGGGCACGTGAAAGGATTTTAATAGAAGCTGCTCCCTGAATGAGGGAGCCCTAAGATTTTATGGGCTGCTCTTCCTCTTTGCAGCTCAGCTGATAAAATAATGCTAGAGATGGAAAGAAGCCAGTAGTCTTCTACTCCAAGCATTTCCCTGGCACCTTACCCCTATTTATGTGTATTTCATCGGGAACTGGTCACCTGGCACCTTTGGCACTCCTACATCACTTTCTTACTCAATAAATTCACTTACTTTCACCCAAGAATCCTCTAAACCCAGTGTATGGAAGGAAAGATAGGAAATTTAGTTCCAGATAGTGCATGAGTGTAAGGCAACAGCTCCTCCTTCCAGCAGCAGGTTTACACTGCTCATAAGAACTTTCCCTTCCAGGTCTTCCAGCCCCAAAAGGCTCCTACCAAACCACACAGCTGTGATGGGAATGCAGCTAGACAGGGTGAGAATGGGACTACTCCAGACACCTCCTCCATACCTGAAAGTACATTTCCACCAGCTCATCTTCCTGCATAAGATAGTAGAGCCTTCCTGCCTGCAGCCAGGCCTCTGCTGCTTTCACGGTCTCCTCAAGGTCAATGAAGATCCTTAGACTCTGTTTGGTGCAGTCCAAGGACTGTCTCAAAGTCCTGTGATAGTAACAGGCAAAAAGCCATTACAGAGAAATCACAGGACACCCCCAGCAATCAGCTGCAAAGCTACTGCAACACCTCCCCATTGGCAATCCTGCCTTCTCCTCCTACAGTTGCCAAAGGTTAGAGACAAATGGACAGCCACAGCTCTGACCAATGTGTCCTGGTAAAATTGTGGAAGTGTCCATGCTTTAGTGCATATGTGTGTATCATCTGGCAACCTTCCACTGGCCTGGGACCCCAATGCTCAGCACAGCCCCAAGGCAGCCCGCTCCCAAAGGCGTTGCTCCCCACCCCTGCTCATTTCAGCTGATAAAGAGGGTTTTGTCCAGGTCATCTGCAAACCCTGTTTGCCCCCCCACACTAAGCCCCAAAGTCACTCCCAGCTACACATGGGAGCATAGGCAGGGAGTGCTTGCACCTTCATTTTCCAGACAGCATCTGGCACCCAAAAACACATCCCTGCCTATTGTTTGTCCCTCAGTGCAGCCAAAGAGACAGATCTGTGGCCACATGTGCAAGACCTTATAGCTTCTTTTCAAGCCCCTGGTCACTAGAGGACAAAGGGACAAGCAGCAGGACGAGCCAGTGGGTTGGACACGCTGCCTGCAGAAGGCAGCTGTGGTGAAGGGAGCGCCAGGCAGTGCTCAGGGCATGTTTGTTTGCTTGGTGTCTCGCCTGCTGGCAACTGAGCTCCAGCTGTCCTTCGAGTCCGGGGAATGGGGTGCTTTGTGATCTTAAATAGCACTGTTCACATGACAGGCGTCTGCTTCCTAAATTCCTTCCCTCTGAACTCATTGTGACTTAGCAAGGGAAGGTTAACATCCAAGTTAATGACAGCCCCTACCCATTTGTCCTTCTGGGACATGGGAGCTAGCTCTCCACTGTTTGACATGGTTGCCTTCAAAGACTGAATAAAGTCTGTGATCTGTCCAGGTCTCTTTCTCTCCCCTCCCACCTAATCTAATCAGTCACCTGCATGTGTCAAGCAGGAGATTGAAAGGTGAGCTGATACAGGATCTTAAGTACCTCCCTGGAGAAAATATTCCAGCAGAGATAGGAAGGGCAGACTCAGCGGCTGGAGGCTGAAGCCAGAGTTATTCAAATAACAGATAAGGAACCTATTTTTACTGGTGAATGGTGATTAATCACTGGAATAAGCCTCCAAACGAAGTGATGAATTCCCTGTCGCTGGGTCCCTTCTGATCAAGGCTGGATGTCTCTCTGGAACACTGAGTTTGGCCAGACCCCAGTTAACAGCCTGGCATTTGCCCAGCTCTCGCAGCGCTCTGGTTGACATTGAACTGTTCCCCTCTTCACCGCACAGCAACAGCTCGCAAATCTCAGCAGCTCACTAACCCACAGCCTGCCTGCAGGGCAGCTAGAGCTACCACACACCTTCCCCACCTCCCTCAAGGGACACCCTAGGAAAGCCGCTGCTCTTGCTTTGGGTGAGCAGGGACCCCACTCTAACAGCATCTACACACAGACAGGACTTACTCGGATGTGCCCAAAGCCTGGTAGAGCTGACTGAGGGTCTGACGGACATTGCCTTCCATCTCTCTGTCCTTGAGCTGTTGTGCCAAAGATACCCAGTGCTCATGGTAGGTAATGCAGGCCTGGAGATTGGGGGACACTTTGCTGTAGAAGTGGCAGAGAGACTCAGTGATGTGAAGCTGACCTGCACAGTACAGGGAAGGGAAAAGGACAGGTCAGGGGGCTGCATTAGGGACCTGGCAGGGTGCTGCACAGAGGTGAACGCTGCCCCAGTTCCCACCAGCAAAGCTGTACTCACTCCTCACGTTATGCCACTTCAGGGCAAAACCCAACGCCAGTTCATAACAGAGTTTGCTACCTTCCATCCTCTGCCTGTTCACCATGGCCTGCGCTAGCCACAGCAGCACCTGCACCAACTCCATCTCCAGGTCTTCGCTGCCCTGGAGCTCAGCGTAGAGCTGAGCCGACTGGAGCAGGTAGAGCTCAGACAGCTGGTTTGCCCCATGCGAGAGGCTCAGCTGCCCCAGGTTAGCCAGGGCAATAGCCTGGTTCCTCTTGTTCCCAGTCTCCTTGGCTTTGTGCAGGGCCCGGAGGTAGTTCTCTGCAGCCTTTTGCACCTGCCCTTCTCCTTTGAGGGCAATGGCCAGGAGATTGTGCACAGCTCCCCCCTGAGTCACGCTGTCCGTCCCGTGCAGAGAGCGCAAGAGCTGCCACATGATGTCTGCAGCTGGGCCCGGCTGGCTGTTCAGGAGATACATCCACCCCAAAGAGAGGGAAGACTCAAAAGCCTCCTCCTCGCCTATCAGTCTGCTGAGGGTTACAGCTGTGGCTGCATAACAAACTGCCCCGTCCAACACGCCATGCTGGAGGTACATCCTGGACAAGATGGCACACAGCATCCTCTGGATGGGCACAGCTCTGCTCTCGCAGGAGAAATGCAGTGCTTGCTTGAGATAGAAACAAGCCAGTGCTGGGATGCTGCTCCTCTCCAGCAGGCTTCCCAGGATTTTGGAAATACTTTGGAGGATGAAGCCAGCTCTCCAAATGGGTGTTGGTGCCCCCTTGATGCCACTGGGAACAAACAACCTGGCAGAGGCCAGTGCGATATTTGGCAAGTACTTCTTGTCATACAGGTAGCTCAAGATGGAGGTGGCATCCAGTGGCACAGAACTGGTGTCCGGGCTGAGTAAAGTGGTGGTGAGACACTGAAGATGCTCAGTAAAGGGCAGCACTTCATCATTTTTGCCCAGTTGTAGGAAGAGCTTGACAATAAGGAAGCAGACCCGTGCTTCCAAGGGAGCATTACCCACAGCAATGGCTTCCCTCAGGACGTACATCATGACTTCCAGCTCGTTCTCAGAGCTGAAAGAGTGGCCAGGCAAGCAGACAAGCAAGGCCGCTGTTTTTCCCAGCAGGGAGGAGAACTTGTGCTTCATGTTCTGTTTCAAGTAGATGGAGGCAAGGTTCACGTGCAACGCAGCCAGCAGGGGCAGGTCCCCAAAACCCCCATCCAGGATGCTCATGGCTTCCTCAAAGTAGACTCGAGCCTGGGAGAACTTGACCTTTTTGATGCAGAGCTTACCCAAGAGGAAACAGAGCCTGGCATGAGCCCAAACTGAATGAGTCCTCTTGGCCCAGTTCCTGGACGTCTCAAGGTACAAGACCAGTTCATCCTCATCAGAGAAACCATAAAAGGTGGAGTTGAGAAAGGAAAAACTGAGATCATAGAGGCTTTGAAAACTGGGCACATAACTGTCTTGGTTAAGGAAGGTCAATATGGGGTTAAAGACATCGGCATCTTCCATGTGTCCAGCATTCAGGTCAATAAAGAACTTGGGATCTTCAAAATCATCCAGCTTCTCCAGGAGAACATCTTCCAACGTAGCAGGGGTTGATTCACTCCCTGGGCTGGACAGTTCAGAGGTGCTAGTCGTGGCCAAGCCGTTTATTTCCTCCCAAGACTGGAGCAGCTGGATATCTTTACAGCCACGGAGAACAGCCTCTGGAAGGGACAGGCAACACACGGTGGGATGTTTCCCCATGTCAAAATTCACCCTCAGAAGTCAGCACAAAAGCATCCCATTCTGTCCCCTCCACATACTCACCTGATGGCACTTTTGGGAACATGGCTGTAGGTTCAAAACCATCTACGCAAAGAGACAAACAGAAAACAAAAAGCCCAAAGCCTTGGTCAGCGTTAATGTGCAGACACAGTGCTCAAACCTTTTAGAGGTCTCCTGCTGCTCTGCTAAACCCCAGACCTGTATGTGGGAGAAGAGGCTCACTTCTGGCCGCAAACACCACATGCAGCTGCAGTTTCAACTCCCCTGTGTGCTGGAGCTTGGCTCCGTGTAAGACCATGGAGAACAGCTTTTAGCTGGTGGTGGGGTGAGCAGCGGTAACATTATAGTTACCTGGGAACAAGCAGGTCTTATTTTTCACAGGTAGAGTTTTATCAGCTCTGTCTCTCTCAAGAGCCTTGTTGTGTCTATTCAGAGGTTTCAGCTATGTGTGTATCTGACAGGCTCTACCCCAGGCTCATTGCACCTGAGCTGGCTGGTCTGGGAGGTCCCCTGAACCCCAGGGGATCCCAGGCTCAGCCCTGCATGGCCGCATTGTGCTTCTAGATAGTAAGAAGGCAAGAAATGGAGAGAGAGAAATTAGCTGCGGTCCAAAAGCCACACAGCAAGCATAGAGAAACTGAGAAGAGCACCCAGGAACCCTGACTTCCTGGCTCCTGCTGTGGGCATGGAGACAACGTAACCTGCCACTTTAGCTGTGCATTCCCCTCAGTATACACCCAAAGGTCAGACAGCAGCAGGGGACCTGCTGTAGGCAGGGACCTACAGCCAGGATCAGTCAAGAGCAGCATGTCAGGTTGAACCACAGCTGAGGAGCTGCCCTGGAAGCAAAGACCCCCACAAACTGCAGTGTGTCAAGGCCCATCTCTTTTCAGGGTATCTACAACCTCCATGACCAGGCTGAGTAGAGGGCTTGGAGGCTGTCTCAAGCACAGCAGTTGTCTCCCCTGCAAAGCCCTGAGCAAGGACCTTTCTAGACACTGCCCAGCATTGCTCTCCCTGGGGAGCCATGGGGCTGGGCACGTAAGGAGAGGGGAAACTCACCCAGCCGGTACACAGAGGTGATGTCAGTGTGTGCCAGGTCACTGAGGAGGGTGGTGAAGTGCTGCTCGCCACCATTGCAGGGGATGTGCAGGAGGGGGGATTTTTCTTCTTCACTCAGAAACACCAAGTCCTTTTCCCTAGGTTGAGGCAGACATCAGGGGAAAACAGTCAGTGTCTCCCCATCCCCTGACACTACAGCTGTCCTGTGGGATAGAGATGGGCTTTCCCATCCCTCCTCTTCCTCCCACTAGAAAAGCTCTGCTGCAGATGGATACCAGAATCTGGACACCTTCCCCATCAGGGCTCTCAGATCCAGCTTCTCCATGGAGGAACCAATCAGTGCCAGAAGGAGGGACCTATTGGTCTTTTTTTTCCCCAGAAGCCCTTCCTGAGGCCAGAGCATCATCTGATCTCCTCTCTGTTCTCTGTAGTGTCAGAGAAAAGTGCCTAAGATTTATCTTGAGTGAGACTGACCCAGGAAAGCCCACCAGACCTAGGAACAGGTTAAGACCCTGTCTTCCCACACACTCTCTTGGAGAAGTCTTTTTGGATGGGTTTTGAACTGGAGCTATGTCTTTAAGCCACCAACAAAGACAACTGCCTGGGTCGTCAGAGTGGGGTTGTGTCACCCTCCCTCCCCAGATAACTCTTGTCTGTGTCCTTGGGAGGGTGTTTAATTCTGCTCAGTGAGGAACTGTGCCAGTGGTCATTCTGCCTCGACATCCCACAAAAAGCAAAGGGGCAGAAGGAAGCAAAGCAGGACTTGGTTTCCTTGGCAGTGATCACTCTCCCCACCCTTGACAGACTCACAGCCCCTCAGACAAAGCTACAAAGACAAGAACATTTCTAGGTGAAACTGTGAAACCAGCTCATCTGGTACACAGATGTCCTGGGCTGCCTTAACATAAAGCCAGGTCTAGCCCAGGGCCAGATCTGTTCCTCTCCAAGAATCACCTGAGGCAAGTGAAATACAATTGCTTTGTCTGGGCAGAGACTCCTGCAGCCTGTTGGCAGCAGAGCCTGGCTAAGGCTTCTGGACAGATGTCAAAAGGATCTTCTATGAAGGCCTTGCAAAGCAAGTTACTTGTCCTGGACTGTCACATAGCCTTGAGTTTGGACTTGGAGTCTTCCCTTCACTTTCTCCTGAGTTTAAATTAATCTAGATGGTAGCAGTAAACTTACAGAGGTTCGCAGGCCTCGGGATTTATGGATCGGACTGGGACAAAGCCGATGCTCCCGCTGCTGAGGGATTTGCCCACAAACCATGGAAGTCCTGGAATGAGGAAGCCAATGACTTCTATGCTGTCTCCTTTGGAGAAACTCAATTCATCCCATGCTGCTCCTCTGTGGTCCTCTGTGGCTGTGCACCTGCCTTTGACTGGGAAACCAAGGCAAACAAGGGCATTTCAGTGTGAGGCCACTATTAAAACTTCCTCACTGGAAAAGACTTGGGCAAGGAGAGACCATGATTTCAGCTTGAGAAGGCTGCCTCTCTGTCCCCTAAGATTTATTGTGCTCTCAGACTCAGATCCCTGCAGTTTCTTCTTGATAAGAGGATTATAATAAAACGTACAAGAGGCATGGATAAACGCCACACAGTCAAAGACTGAAACCTCTGAGAGCTGCAGTATGGAAGGTGCCTGGAAACATGGAGCTTCGCAGAAGCTGCAGTGTCTCAACTCTCTGCCAGGAGTGAAATCTTTAACAGTGCAAACGTCCATCACACTACACACCAAATGCACACCTCCCATGTCTAGCATGCTCTGAACAGTGCCCATGTCCAGGCAGGAATGGCTGGGGGCAAATGGGTGAATGGTGGGCACAGGTTTCATGTGCACAGTGGTGGGAGCCTAATTATTTAAAACTTCAGTCCTGAAAGAATTAAAGGAGAGATAAAATTGCAGTAGAAGAGAAAAACCCAGTGGCAGAAGGATGCCATCAGCAGTCCTCTGTACTCTGTGTTCTTCAGATCACCCTTCTAAGTACATGCAATTTTCAAGTGCTGTTCTCCATTCAAGAAAGTCCAAAGATGCAGTATTCCCTTAGAGCACCTTGCAATGGAGTGTCATTGTCAGAACAAGAGATGGGCCCTTTGCATTTGTGCAAACCCAGGTTTGCAAGAGTCGTGCCCTTCCCTGGGAAGGGTAGCTGCGTTGCACAGGTATCACTCACCAATTGGCTGAGAGGTGGTCCCACTGATCTCCTGAGAGATGCCAGAACTCACAGGATAATTCTTCAGGAACCACCTGCAAGGCAAAGGGGAACCACACTGGTCTTCTCTGAGCAGTCCTGTCCTCAGGCCACCACCAGGGATGGTCTCACACAAGCAGGACAGATGTTCTGTCCCCTGGGAGTGCCGGAGCTGCTATGGAGCATGGCCAGCACGGCCAGTCCAGTAATGCCTTGTAATGGTGTTACTAGGCACGGAGGGCTGTTTGCACCTCACGACAGCAGCCTCACACCACATGGTAAGAGCAGGATAATTTTGCCAGCCTGTAAGGAGGATTTCACCATGCGAGTACAAGAGGAGCTGCAGGTGTCTTTGAGGCTCAGCCTGGTGTCCAGCATGAGGCCCCACTTGGACTGGCATTTACTAAGTCTTGGGCTATACTTTTTCTGCCAGTTATTCACCTGTAAATCACAAACAATCTCACATATGATCTAAATAAATATCATACAAGAATGATATCTGAAGTATGTCCTTACTCTGATCCATTAACAGGTCCTGAATTGGTTCCAGTGGTTGTCTTTGTAGCACTTGCCCATTGCCAGAGGCAAGAGCAGTTTCTCACCCCAGGCTTGGTGCTAGTTCATGCATCAAGATAAGGAAAGAATCTTGGCTTGAGCATTAATTAGCCAGTCTACTTACTGGTAAAATGGGTGAGGTATTGGCTCTAGAGCTGTTGCAGGCACCAGGCCTCGTTGACCTGTCAGTAAGGACATCCCTTCCCACTTGGACTCCTCTCCAACATTCTTCACTTGGATCAGCTCATTCTTGCAGACCTGCAGGCCTTCCCCTCCCTCCTGCTCCAGCTGCCAGACACCAGGCAGTGCTCTGGAAAAAAAGTTACCTGCAGATAGAAAGAGTCATGCCCAGGTCAATGGCATCAGTGCAAGACATAGCCCAGAAAAGGACTACAACAGAGCCCTGCTGAGATGCTTTTGAGGAAGTCCCTACGTATGCAGTCCCTGCTCACCTTCCTGGAGTAGCAGACCCGTATATATGGTGGCCAAGCGATCTTCATCTACAGTAACTCTGATCTCTGTGTCCTCCATCAGAGCACAGTTTAGCCAGTACTCCTGGTCAAAGAGAAGCTGCTCCAAGCAGCTGCCCACATACCCTAAGAAACCAAGAGGGAAAGCACTGTTAGCACCCTCCTTCACTGGGCAGAATGAAGTGCTGTTTGGATGTCTCCCAGTGTCCCATCTGGAACCATGCTGTGAGGCAACAGCCTCTAATTCTGTCTCCACCCCCAAAATGCAGTAGAGGTGTTATCCAAAAGGCATCATGCAAAAGGCATCCTCCTGGGTCTCTTCCACTGATCCAGACAGTGGTTTCATAAATCTGTAGGTGGATACCAAGGTCTTCTAATTCATATTCTTTGTCTGTCCACCCTGTTACGTTACTGGTTTTTTGGTGTGAAAGAATACCTTCTCCAAAAATGCTTCTCACACCATCTGTTTAGATCTCCCATACCTTGAAAACATTACCTAAAGTCAGATATGTGGAAAACTTCCAGACTTCTTCTATGGTTTTGAAGGTGAGGAGGAACCGATCCTCCTGTGCTTGCATACAGACCAGCCTGGCTGACAGCTCCTACGCATGGAAGACAAAGCAAGATTAAGGGATGGTCCTGGGGCTCTGACAGGGGCTCTCCTTTGTCAGTGTGGGAATAATATTAGACCCTGGAATGAGACCAGGCACTCATTTATTAGCATAGTTGAGACCGAAGCTGTGCGAGTTGGTTGCCTGGGGTTAAGGGGAGGGTGATCCAGCCAGCTGAGTCCTTCAGCCAGGAGGGATGGAGTACCCACAGTGACAACCCCCCATGGTGCAGCAGTGGGAGGGCGAAGAAGCTTCATCTTCTCCTTCAAATCTTTGCCCCCATGGCGCACGACCAGAATCACTGTGCTTTTGAAACTCAGACACCTGAACCATACCGTGGGACGGTTAATGTTCAGTCAGGACAGGCACAGCTTCCAAACTGCAGCTCTGAAGCTGAAAGCAGTAACTGGTCCTTGAGGGAGAAGCTCTCCTTTCACTATTGCTGGCACTAGTATGTCTGCACCCTTCCGGGTCTTCTGGGAAGCTCTGCAGGGAGCCCTGAGGGGTCAGGGCCTCAAAAACCAGCAGGGAAGGAGAGTTCAGTCCAGGAAATGTCTCTATACCTGTAGTGATTTTTCTATGTGAAGCCAAATACTCTGAGAGCCCCTGTGCATGTTCAGGGATGCCACCTCCACCAGGGACCTGAGTCTGGCACACAGCTTTGGTGATCTCAGCCCTGTGAAATGCCGGCCATTTTGAGTCACCTCAGGGCTATCTGCATGATCCCTCAGGCAGCTCAGAGCCTCCAATATGAGGCTCCTGACATGAGGCTCAGCCTTGCATTTGCCTCTCACCTGTTACCAGTTCATTTTCCCCATCATTCCAGCCCCTTACAGAGTCCCCATGTGCAGGAACACACCCTGCAGCGGCCTTGGAGGAACTTCTCTTTCTCGGCTGGATTTGGTGTCCCATCATATATCCCATCATGCCAGGAGCCTCCCAGCACATGCTCTGCCCTGCCGGGCTGGGGCTCCTACCTTGAACAGGGCACAGACGTCTCTGTCATCACTCTCCAGGGCCCACAGCTTCTTTCTGGCTGCTTCCTGGAGCTGGGAATTGAGGCACTGGGAGGAGCGGCTCTCAACAGAGAAGAAGAGCGAAATCTCTTGAAAAGGAAATGTGTAGGGTTAAGGGGGAGAAGGAGCTCCGTGCCACACAGAGCTGCCTCCGCCACACTGCCTCCCTGCAGCCAGCCACAGTAGTGCCTCCAGCCCTCGCCTGGTTGAGATGCTCAAAAAACATAAACCCAGACCGTCACCCCCCTCCAGCAACAAAGATGAGAAACTCAAGGGATAACAGGGGGTTGGTTTGCTGCGGTGCCAGGCCTTGCTACATTCAACCACTGGAAATCTGGGTGATGCCAAAGGCAGCATCTTACCTGGTGGAAAGCCCTCCCCAACAGCCAGCAGCAACGAGGAGGGGTCTGGCGAGCCTTCTGCTGCCTCTGTAGTGCAGTTGCTTGGCTGCAATGCCCCAGCCTTACCTAGCACGGAGGGGGGACACAGAAGAGCTACTGTCAAATTTTATGGCAGAGGTCTATGATATTCTGCCTAACCATGCCACCTGAAAGCAAAGCCCATGGGTTGCACTGCAGATCTGGCTGCGGATTGTGTGAATCTGGTATCATGCTAAAATCATGCTCAAGGTTGGAGGCAAGATCCATGGGATTGATGTGTCCTAACTACATGATACCCTTGATGACTGGCTTCTTTCCGGTGCTGGAGTGGCTTTGAGGTGAGGGGACCTTCCCCCCTTGCTCTTGGGACAAGACCCTCACTGAGCAGATCTGGTAGAAGGATGACCCTGTGACACAGAGATTTTTTTGGAGAAGACCTCAGAGCAAGACCACTTCCCCAGCCCAGGAGAGCCAAGGGCTTGCAAAACTCTTTGCTCATCAGTTTGACAGTCAAAATGAGATTTTCTCCCCTGCCTGCTCCGTCCATATCTGAAACCCAGGTTGCATTCTGTCTGCTTCACACATCATCAACTATTGCTATAAAGGATTCAGGAACTGAAACTTTAGCTGCTAATTATGTTAATGAAGGCTGAGGCACATAAAAATCCAGCTTGCTCTTCCACAGCTGTATTGGCTGTGGAGGGATAACAAGATTAAAAACCAATTTTTGTCAGTAATCAGATTGGACCTGTAAGACAAACACGTACCCAGAGATCTGGAGCTGGAACATGCAGTGGCTTTTGTAAGTCATTTCTGTGACCATAACTATACTCCACAGTTCTTTGTATTGAGCCAGCTTTGCTAGTCAGTCAAATAAACTGTTATTTGCATGCAGAATTATAATCCTTATTTATAGTTAGCAGTAGAAAAGAATGGCCCAAGGCTGGACATGTAATGAATGAGCTTTTCTTTGAAAGAAAAGGCTCTACATTTCTCAGCTGCTGATTTGAACACACTTAACAAAGGACTTCATCCAGCAACTCCGTCCCCTTCCACACATGGGGGAAATGGAGACGGGGAAGTGAAATGAGTCAGACGCAGAGCTAAACCCGAGCTGACTCCTGCCTGGGCTGGGCTTGCCTGCCAGTTACTTCACTCCTCCCTCCCTTCCTCTCCTCCCCAAGTCCCAGCAGACCCTGGCAGGCTTCGCTGGGTTCGGCAGGGCCCGGTGGGCAGGGGCTGGGTCCCCCTTCTGTGGGGACGGGTACCTGATGCCATGGTCTTCTCCCACCACCATTTTCCCTGGCGCTTGGCTGTGGTGCGTTGCAGGTGGTCCCAGCGGGGCAGGAGCGCGGGCGAGCGGGGGCAGCAGGAGTCACACTCTTCACCTGGGGAAGATGGGTGGTGTGGAGAGGCGTTCGGACCCCCGGCAGAATGCTCCCCACCTGACGGATCTCCATATGATGTGCCAAAGGAGGTGGCAGGCTGGACACCGCTCATGCCCCCTCTGCCAGCGGCATGACAAAGCATGCTGGTGGGTCTCCGCAGGGCCAGGCAGGGGCCAGGGCTCGCTCAGGCGAGAGAAGGAATGGGTTTGCTCCCCACAGCACTCGCCGATTCAGCGTTTATTTTGTTTGGGCCAGGCTCAGAAAGGGAACTGGGAGCTTTATCAAGAGACCAATTGAAACTGCTGGTGGGGAGTCGTTCCCAGTCGTGCCAGTGACTCATTTACCTCCCTGGTGCTGAAGTATTTTTTAACAGTGGGCAGGAAACAGCCCCAGCCCAGAGCCGAGTGCAGGTCCTGGCACTCAGGGCTGCACTCCTGGCAGCCAGGGCTGAGGCGCTTGTGGCACCCGCTGGCACCGGCTCTCCCAGGGGACACGTGGCCACAGCTGGTGGCCCTGAGCCACCTCCCTCCTCCCGCCTGTTAGCACAGACCCGTTAGTTCATTTGGGCACGCAGGTACGGGAATCGTGCCTCGGGGGCTGGCAGCACCCCATGGGCTCTGCAAGCCTTGTAATGCTTGGGGTGCTCCTGGGCAGCAGTGGGCAGCAGGACAGGGGTCGCAGAGTGGCTCCTGAAAAGCCAACAGTGTGGGAATAAACCAACTCCCTGAGTCATCCTCTCCCCTCCCTGGCCAAAATGCCCTGCCTCATTCCCCATGCACCCAAATCTAGTGACACAGCAAGTGCCCAGCAAGAGGAGGGGACACCAGTGGCCATCTTGGGAAGGGCAGGCAAGCAGCCAAAGGGAGCCACTGCTCAGCACGGGAGTCTCCCCAGCAGCCCCGGCAGCGGGGTGAGCTCTGCAGCCACACGTCTCGCAGGCCAGCTCGGACAGAGCAGGGCCATGCCATTCCCACAGACAGCTTACCTGTGCACCCCAGGGACAGGTCCTGGTGCCAAGGGGTCCCCAAGCAGCAGCCCATGTGTCCAGCAACACGGCCAGCCCCGAGCCGGCAGGCTGCTGCTGCGCTGGCAGGGGTGAGTGCGCCGCTCGCTGCCTGGCCGGCACCGCGGCTCGGCCCCAGCCACAATGCACAATGCGCCTTTTGACCGGGCACCGTCTGCCAGCGAGGCGGGGGCGATGGGCACAGAGTCAGAGAATAGTTTGGGTTAGATTCATAGTATTATTAGGTTGGAAAAGACCTTTAAGATCATCGACTCCGACCGTAAACCTAACACTGCCAAGTCCACCACTAAA